>PISX010004532.1:0-120052 GCA_004024625.1 Mellivora capensis | reverse complement strand
AAAAAAAAAGAATACTGTTTATTCTTTTTTTTTCTCTTTGTATTGTGTTTCTTTTTTTGTTGGCTTCAGTTGTTTCTACACAATTTGATTATGATATACTTTGTTCTGTTTATCTTTGTAGTTAATCCATTTGGTGATCATTAAATTGTGGATTTCTTTAATTTTCACCAAATTTGGTAAAAATTGTTAATATTTCAAGTGTATTTTTTTCTAACACTCCCACTGCGACTCAAATTTTATATGTATTTATTGCCTGAAAATGGGATCACTGGTAACTATTTAATTTTTTACTCTTTTTACTCTTTGCAATTCAATTTGGATATTTTCCATGTGTACACATTTTTTTAAGATTTCATTTATTTATTTGACAGACAGAGATCACAAGTAGGCAGAGAGGCAGGCAGAGAGATAGAGGAGGGAAGCAGGCTCCCTGCTGAGCAGAGAGCCGGATGCGGGGCTCGATCCTAGGACCCTGAGATCACAACGCAAGCCAAAGACAGAGGCTTAACCCACTGAGCCCCCCAGGCGCCCCCCATTTGTATATCTTGAAACTCAGATATCTTTTTTCATTATGTAATGTATAATCTGCTATTAATTTTATCAAGTACATTTTTTTCATTTGAGAGATTGCATTTTTCATTTGTGATAGATGTTTTTGAATGTTCTACTTGCCTTTTTAATATATTATTTTTTCTGTAAACCCTTGCATATGTTTATACTAGTTCTTTTAGAATTGTTGTTTGCCCATCCATCAATGTTATCCTCTCTGCATTTGTTTTTACTGACTGATTTTTCTCTTGGTTATGAGTCATGTTTCCGCTTCTTTTTGGGCTTAGTAATTTGTATTAGATGCTGAAGACTGTAACTAAAATTTTGTTGAGTGATTTTATGTATTGAATTTGTTTTGGCAGAAAATTAACTAACTTATAAATCATCTCAATAATTGTAAGCTTTATTTTTAAGCTGTTAGGAGGGGTGTAAAGTAGCCTTTACTCTAGGGTACAATAGCCCTCCTACTAAGGAATGAACTATCTGGTGCCTCTACTGAATGGCCTGGGCATTTCATGAGGTCTCTCCTTTCTGGTGGATTGGAATTCTTTAGTTTACAGCTCTCAGAAGTACTTTGCCTGTTTTGCTGAATTTCACACAACATATCTGCATATAATTCTTTAGTAATAGATTCAAGGGGACTTTCATATAAATTTCTGGAGAAGTTTCTCCATATAGCTCTCTCCTCTCCCATACTATTCCTGTAAATTCCACCTGACTCATTATCCTGAAACTCCAATCTACTTTACTCATTTTTGCAATAGTAAAGAGCTCTCCTTGGTTATGTCTTCCCCCTCTACTGTCCAGAATGTACTTACAGAATAGCCAAGTGTATCATAAACATGACCTCATTTGATTGCATTTTATTTTGTAATGATAATCCTATGCTGCAAGTATCCTAATGCCTGGAAATTATTGTTTCATGTATAGCATCCAGTTTTCTATTTCTTTTTGATGAAAGGTCAGTAACATGGCCAGCAGTAGAAATTAAACTTCATTGATTTGTAATTCATGTCTTTACTATTTTCTTCTTTCCAGACTTTTAAAATAATTTTGTTGTTATTTTTCTAACTTCTTAGTTAAAACTAGGTTGATTTTAAGCTTTCCACTTTTCTAATATGTGTTTTTGTAGGTATAAGTTTCTTTTTTGCCAACTCTTTTGGCTTCACTTCAAAATTCCATTATGTCATATTTCCATTGCTATATAAAAATTCAAAATATTATCTTATTTCTCTTCTTCTTAGGCTCAGATTATCTTATGTTTGCTTAGTTTCCACATATTTGGGCATTTTCTCATTAACTTTTCATTATTGATTTCTACTTTAATTTCTATAAAATTAGAGGAAGTACTTGAATGATTTCAATATTTTCTAATTGTTGATGTTTATAGCCCAAAATGCAGTCTATTTTTATAAATGTTCCACATGCATTTGAAAAGAATATGCATTAAGCAGTGTTTGATGTGCATTCTAAAAATGTCTATTTTGTCAAGTCATTTAAGGTTATTTGCAAATCTCCTATATTCTCAGTGATTTCTTGTTCGTCTGGTTATCCCAATAACTAAAAGAGGCCTCTCAAAAGCTTCAAACAAACTTAGAGCCTACAAATTGGTATGAGATAAATTAGGAAATGAAATAGGACTGCCTTGAACATCACAGAAATTTGGTAATTATACATGGGTGGCAGAGGTGAGGTTTTGTTCATTTTTTATGTAGCCATAGCTGGATTCATAGCTTACATGATGTGCAACACCGTAAGACAGAGCATTCAGTATTTCAGTTAAGAAAGATAATGTCAGGAAGGGAAGAATGAAAGACTTGGGGAGCACATAGGAAATGGTGAAGTTATGCAACTTTAAGCTATGCTCTGGATTGTTTTCTAACTGGTATTGATTCCAGGTTAAAAATTAAAACCTTTTTAATACAACCAGGGAACCAATTTGTGGCAGATAGGTTAATTTGAATTTGATATATGGTAGTAGTTAACATTGTGCAGCCCAGAAGTTGTTTTTTATTTATTTGAGGGAGAGAGAGAGAGCACAAGAACCCTGATACTATGACCTGAGCCCATCAGATGCTTAACCAATTGAGCCACTCAGGTACACAACAGCCCAGAAGTTTTATAGTATTCTATGTTTTATCAGCCAGTGTCCCTAGCTCCTATTTCATGAAATCCTATGTACCAACACTCACTTCTTTCTTCTACAAATGCAAAATCCTCTAGAAAGTCCAAATATATTTTGATCTTAAATATTTTAGATTCAATATAATTTCATTGTCACAGACTTTCAAAATTTAAAATAAAAAACATCTTTTAGCATAAATTGTTATTTTTCAAATGAGAAAAAGGGACTCAGAGGTTACAGATAGCCTAGATTTTTCTTCCTCTCATTGAGGAAGACTTGTCTCATTTTCAGTATTTCTTTACTTAGTATTTTTTTCATGGGCAGAATTTTAACTTTCATCACAACTCTCTACTATAATTTTTCTTAAATAATGTCTTAGATCACTGACTTTTCTTTTTTTTTTTCCCCGTCTGTGTGTGTGTGTATTCAGGAAATAACCATTCCTTTCTTTTCCTAAGAATGCTTATTTGGGATAGCAGCCCAGAAAGAGATGACTCCGGCATGTCAAATGCTGGAAATGATTATGATTTATCAATGCAAACCTGCCTTTGTAATTTTATTCAGATTGAAATGTTCTTATTTATATCTGCATAATTCTCTCATTTTCCACACAGATCTAATTGCAACCCCAGATACACTTTGATCAAATATCAACTTATATTTAGCTTGCGGAAACAAAACATTCAAATCTATAAGTCACAAAAGTGCTAGTCTGCCATGTGTTTTAGAAATGGTATTGGTAAATGACAATTATATATTCAAATCTCCATTAACAAACTCCAGTATTAGTCTATGAATAATGTGAAATCACATTTCCACTCTATGCAAACAAATGCTCTTCTATTCTAGAACACCCATTTATTTAAGGGCTCTATTATCTCTCTATTTAAGATTTTTTTTCTCTGAGAAATTCATACCTTAAATTTTAAAAACTTAGATAAAATGAACAATTTTCTAGGAAAAGATGGGGAAAGATAAATTTAATATTTCTCATTTATTAAATAAAGAGAATTAATAAAATTCCTCACTAAGATAATTCAAAATATAAACTTGTCTCAAAATATTTTGTTAATTCTGCCCAACATTCAAGGGTTAGAAATAGAATAGAAAAATGAGGATCAATAAAATACTTTTGAAGTTATTAACTTGATATCAAAATCAAGAAAGAAATGTACTAGCCACTATATTTAATATCTATGTATAATATATATATTTAATATATTCCATCGTGAATGTAGATGCAGATATCCTAAACAAAAATCTTACTAAACCAAATTTAACAAAGCTTATAGAAAAAACAAAAGCTTTAATAAGGTTGGATTTATTTCAAGATATGGTAGTGAGAACCTTAGAATACTTGGAATATTTACACACACAGACTCTGATACACTAATAATGGAGTGTGTAATAAAATCACTTTGGAAAAGTATGTCCAAGAAAGTTTGTAGAAACAATATTAAAAATCACCAAACCTTTCAACAAAACATTAATAGTAATATAAAAATAGTTGTACTGTAGTCATACAATAAAAACTATATGACAATGGGAAAATAATGACCTGACTCTATATGAGAAAACAGGCATGAACCTCGGAGAAAAAGAATCAAAGCAATGATAGAGTGCATGCTGCATAAGTCTCTTTGTGAAAATGTTCCAGCAGATAAAGCTAAACTATTTTTCATGGTTTGCCTCTCTCTCTCTTTTTCTTTTCCCTATGTTCATCTGTTTGTTTCTTAAATTCCATGTATGAGTGAAATCCTATGGTATTTGTCTTTCTTCAACTGACTGACTTTGCCTAGCATAATAAACTCGTTAGAGAACAAACTTAGGGCTGATGGAAAGAGGTGGGCAGGGGATGGCCCAGATGGGTGATGGGTATTAAAGAGCGCACTTGTTGTAATGAGCACTGGGTGTTGTATGGAAGTGACGAATGACTGAATTCCACTCCTGAAACCAATATTGCACTATATGTTAACTAACTAGAATGTAAATAAAAACTTGAAACCAATAAACAGACCTAACTATGTCTCAAAAAGTATAAGGGCTATGCTGTGTGATGGGACTCGAAGCATCTCAGTGTTTGTACATCTTGATCTATGTGTTGGTTACACAGATGGGGAAATTTGTGGAGAAATACACTAATATATGCACACTTTACAATTTGTATGTAATATATTGTACTTCAATAAAAACTTACACAAATTATAAAAAAAAAAACAAGACATCGAAAGAAGGAGACATTATAAACAAGTATATAAAGCAGATGATAGACCGGGGGAAATATACTATATTCATGTACCCAGGTTATATTTTCACACACACAGAAACCTCCTGGAACCCATTAACTAAACAAACAAATATGCCTCTCACATCAAAAGGAAAATGGGAAAGTTATATATAAACTGGTTTTGTACACCAAGAAAACTTAATGATCTGTGGATAAAAAGTTGACCCATCCACTAGAAATCAGAAAAATGCAAATTTAAAAAGTATACAGCCTTTAGATTATTAAAATTGAGCAGGAACCAAAAAGTCTGGCAATAGCACATGACCAGAGTGTAACCACCCATTCCTTTTAAGAAAAATGCAGAAGTATCCTATAAAATGCATATATACATGTCCCACAGCCCACCAGTTTCACTTCTATATCCAGAAACATACTCAGAATAATATTCAAGGGAATATTTATAAGGATATTTGTTGTGACATTATTCAAATAAGAAAAAAATCAAATACATATTAAATATCAATTTTAAATGTATAAATAAAGCACATTTTCCCTCTTGTGCTGTGTTATACAGCAATAAGAGAATTTTAGTCATCGATTTGTACAATAGTTTCAAAATAAATTGTGAATGAGTAAACTAAAAGCCCAATGATCTACATAACACATTATCATTAATGTAGATGTACTAAACACACACAAAAAACCACACAGAATGCAAGTGTGTATTTTAAGGTATCTATCCAAATGAAAATGTATTTGAGGTATGTAGAATCTGTTTGTTGATTCATGTTCATGTCAATGGGAGGCTAAAAAATAGGATTGAGGATATCAGAAGTGGGGGAACCTAAAACAATGTACAATTAACAGTAGAACAATGGTGTTGGAGACTTCCAGTCCATCAAGATGGAGGATCCACACTCCTCCCATGTTCTACCTTTTACAATGAAAAAAATCTTTAGCTTTTACACACACCAACAAGCATAGGGAGACTCTGAAAGGTGGAGAGAAGAAATTGGACCATGGAAGGGATCTTGGATCTTGTCTTGTTGGATTTTTTATTGGATTGTACTGGATTTTGTTAATGGCTCCCATGTATCCCAGACAGGGTATTGCAATAGTCTCCAAAATAAAACCACCAACAGGCATAGACAAAAGGCGCTCTGAGAAAAGTCTCCTCCCCAGACCCTAACAACAAAAAATCTTCTGGTACCTGCTTTATTCCAGCCAACACCAACAGAAAAGCTGCATTGCCTCCCATAAGAGTTCAGGGAGCCAAGTGGGGAGTTGATCTTTCAATTAATCCCTCTTTCTCACAGAAGCAAGTGATGCTCCAATTTCCCAGCCAGATAGTTTTTATGGGACCTTGTGGGCAATTGATCTTCCATATCCTACCTGTCAGAACTACATGGTGCACTGATCCTTCTCTTCTACCTAGAAATGGTGAGGTTTTTTTCTTTTTTTAAGATTTTATTTATTTATTTATTTGACAGAGAGATCACAAGTAGGCAGAGAGACAGGCAGAGAGAGGGAAGCAGGCTCCCCATTGAGCAGAGAGCCCGATGTGGGGCTCGATCCCAGGACGCTGAGATCATGACCTGAGCTGAAGGCAGAGGCTTAACCCACTGAGCCACCCAGGCGTCCCGAAATGGTGAGGTTTAATGAGGCCATCTCCAGAAGTCTTTACTCCTGTCCCCTGTGCATACATGTGGAAATAGCAGAGCTTGTAGGGAACTCAGCCTTTACAAAAACCTAACATCAAAAAGACCAAACAAGTTGCTGCATGTCAGAGGTAATAAGCACATCGCTTCCTCCTACCTCTGGTGTCATCAAGGCCCATTAAGGGCCTGAATCTCCACACCAACATGGCAAAAGAGAGACTGAACGAAGTAGTGGGAAGTAGGGTTCTATCCTCTTCTGTATCAGTGAGATCAAGTGATTTAATGAGCCTCCTTTCACACCTGGCATCATTGAGGCAGAAAAAGGTGCTGAGAGGCAGAGCTAGTTGGCATTCCATTTCCCTCCTTTTCCTGGTGTCATCAGGGTAGGGGGTGGGGGGCAACAGATAGAGAGAAATGGCACATTAGTTACTTGGGAAATTCACTGTGTGTTTGAATGACAAGCTATTTTGAATGAGAATGAATTTCTCATTTATAGCCTGGAGGACTTTAAGGTCACATAACATTTTTTCAGGTATGGAAAGAAAAGAACTGTCCATCACAAATTATATATAATGTTAAAATATATTTCAGGAATGATTAAGCAATAAAAAATATTTTTAACAAAGGAAAACAAGAATAGATTGTTGTTATCAAGTCTGTGTCTTTTTAAAAGATATAATTGATATATAACATGTTGGTTTCAGGTGTACAACTTAATGATTCAATACTTGTATATATTGCAAAATTATCACAATAAGTCTAGTTAGCATCATCACCATAGATTGCTATAAATTTTTCTTCTAGCAGTGAGAACTTTTAAGATCTACTCTCTTAGCAACTTTTGAATATATAATACAGTATTATTAACTATATTCACCATGTTGTACATTATAGCCCCATGACTTATTTATTCTATTAGTTGGAAATTTGTACATTTTAACACTCTTTATGCACTTCACCCACACCTCCCTGCTTTGTCTTCAGCAACCACCTATTTGTTCTCTATCCATGAGTTTAGTTTTTTGTTGTTGTTGTTTTAAATTCCATAGAAAAGTGAGATTATATAGTATTTGTCTTCTCTATCTAACTTATTTAATGTTAACTTATTTCATGTTTCACTTAGCATAATGTCCTCTGGATGCATCCATGTTCCCTCAAAGGGCAAGATTTCATTCTCTTTTTATGGATGAATAATATTTCATTATATATATAATACATGTATTTTATATATATATATATATATATATCTCACATCTCTATCCATTCATCTATTGATGGACACTTAAGTTGCTTCTACCTCTCTTCTATTGAAAATAATGCCATAATGTATATAGGAAAGCATATATCTCTTTGAGTTTATATTTTCATTTTCTTCAGATAAATACCCAGAAGTGGAATTGGTATGATCATATGGTAGTTATATTTTTTTATTTTTTATTTTCTGAGGACTCTCCATAAAGTTTTCTTTAGTGGCCACACCAATTAACATTCCCACAAACAGTGCACGACCATTCCCTTTTTTCTATATCCTTGACAACACTTATTGTTTCTTGTCTTTTAGCTATAACATCCATTCTCATAGAGGTGAGGTGATATCTCATTGTGGTTTTGATTTACATTTTTTATTTTGATTACATTTTGATTTTACATTTCCTTGATTATTAGTGATATTGAGCACCATTTCATATACCTGTTGACCATCTGTATATCTTTTTTGGGAAAATGTCTATTTAGATCCTTTGACCATTTTTAATTAGACTGTTTGGGTTTTGGGCAGTTGAGTTGTATAAGTTCTTTATGTACTTCAGATATTAACTTCTTATTGAATATACAATTTGCAAATTTCTTCCATTTTGTATATTACCTTTTTGTTTTGTTGATGGTTTCCTTTGCTGTGAAAAAGCTTATTAGTTTAATATAATGTCACTTTCCAGTTTTTGCTTCTATTCTCTTTGTTTTTGGTCTCAAATTCAAAAAGTCATTGCCAAAACCAATGTCAAGGAGCTTACCTCCTATATTTCTTCTAGGAGTGCTATGGTTTCAGGATATGTGTGTATATATATATATATATATATATATATATATATATCTTGATACATTTTGAGTTAATTTTTGTATGTGGTGTAAGACAGTGTTCAGTTTCATTTTTTGGCATGTGGCTGTCCAGTTTTCCCAATACCATTTATTGAAAAGACTTTTCACCAGTGTATATTCTTGATATCTTTGTCATAAATCAATTGGTTGTATATGTGTGGGTTTATTTCTGGACTTTCTACTTGGTTCCATTGATCTATTTGTTCTTATGCCAATACCATATTGTTTTGATTACTATATCTTTGTACTGCAGTTTGAAATCAGGGAGTATTAATGTCTCCAATCTTCTCAAGATTACTTTGGCTATTCAGAGTCTTTTGGGGTTTCATACAAATTTTAAGGCTGTTTTGTTTCTATGAAAAGTGATATTGGAATTTTGATAGAGTGCATTAACTATGTAGATTGCTTTGGACAGTATGGAAATTTTAATGATATTAATTCTTCCAATCCATGAACATGGAATATATTTCCATTTTTTGTGTGTGTCTTCTTTAATATCTAGTAAGTCTGCCCATAAGTGACTAAAATAAATTTTCTAGACAAAAAATAAAAGAAGTAATTTTAGAAATTCAAAAGAGAAGATAATTAGAATGGTAAATATAATATTCTAATTCTTGTTAGTTTTATTTTTTAAGATATTTTATTTATTTATTTGAGAGAGAGAGAGTGAGAGAGCCCACAAGCAGGGGGAGCAGGAGAGGGAGAAGCAGGCTTCCTGCCGAGCAGGGAGACAAAGCGGGACTTGATCCCAGGACTCTGGGATCGTGACCTGAGCCAAAGGCAGACACTTAACTGACTGAGCCACCCAGGTGCCCCTCTTGTTAGTTTTATTAAAAAAGTTGAAGATTGAAGCAAAAATTATACCACCACAAGGTGCGGTGCTTGACATATATAAGGAGAATACTTTAGGGAATTGTATTTTATTTATTTATTTATTGTTTCAGGTTTTAAATTTTAGTTAACAAACAATGTAATATTAGATTCAGGAGTAGAATTTAGTGTTTCATTACTTACATATAACACCCAGCACTCATCACAACAAATGTCCTTCTTAATCCCCATCACACATTTACCCCATCCCTTGCCCACCTCTCCTTCAGCAGCCCTCAGTTTGTTCTCTATAGTTGAGAGTCTATTGAATTTTAAAGTTGGAATGTAAAGGAATCTAAGTGGAAGTTAAGTTTCTATACTTCTTTCACAGTGTTAACAGATCAATACCAGTAGGTTGTTATAAGTTACATTTGTATATCATAATATTTACCACAGCTACTAAGAAAAGCCATACAAAATTTAATATTCAGAAGTGCTATGAAAATAAAGATGAAATCCTAAAAAATATTCAAAACCCATAAGAAGTTAAGAAGAGATAAATGGAGGAATGAGAAGCAGAAGAAGCAAGCAGAAAACAAAAATAAGATGACAAATTTAACCCCTAATATATCAATAATTATCTTAAGTATAAAGCATCATAATATACCAATTATTTGATGAAGGTTTGCATGTTGGATAAGAAAGAACAGAACCGGGCGCCTGGGTGGCTCAGTGGGTTAAGCCACTGCCTTCAGCTCGGGTCATGATCTCAGGGTCCTGGAATCGAGTCCCGCATCGGGCTCTCTGCTCAGCAGGGAGCCTGCTTCCCTCTCTCTCTGTCTACTGTGATCTCTCTCTGTCAAATAAATAAATAAAATCTTAAAAAAAAAAAAAGAACAGAACCCAACAATCTGATATCTATAAAAAACTGACTTCAAATACGATGAAATTGAGGTGCCCACATTGCCTCACATTGGACACTCTGGTCAGCAGGGGGCTAGCTTCTCCCTCTCCCTCTATCGTCCCCTCTGCTTGTGCTCTCTCTCTCTGTTCAAATAAATAATTATTAAAAATGATATAGGTAAGTTGAAAATGAAAACTTAGAAAAAGATATGCTGTGCAAGCATCTATTCTTTAAAGAGCAGAAGTGGCTAGATTATTAGACAAGGTAAACCTTAAAACAGAGAAAATTACTAGAGACAGAAAGACATATCACATAAGAATGAAAGGAAAAATCCACCAGGAAGACATAACTATATGCACCAAACAATAGACCCTATAATACATTTAAAACTGATAGGTCAAAAATAAGAAATAGACAAATCCTAAATTAGGGTTATGATTTCAATATCTTATTCTTAGACTGCTAAATCTACTGGGAGGAAAATCAGTAATGATACTGAAGAACTAAACACCAAAAAAAAAGTATCTAATTGGCATACATTAAAGATTAAGAAGAGTGCACCCTTATTTTAAATGCCCATAGAACTTCATTAAGATAGGCCACATCTTGGGCCATAAAACAAACTTCAGCAGATTTAAAAGAATCAAATTTGTGCAGAGTATGTTCCGTAAACATAATGGAATAAGTCAAACTATTAATCAATAACAGAAAGTTCTCTAAATACTTTATCGCAGTAATAAATAACCTCTAGATCAAAAAATAAGTCTCGTAGATTAAAAAATACATTGAAATTAAAGAAACTAAAAATATAATTAACAAAATTTATGTTTTATTTTTGTTAGAAGAATTTTTCTGGCAATACCTGTATACATTGAGAGAAATGACTCAAATCAATAACCCATGTTTATTCTTCAAATATCTAGAAACCAAAGAGTAAAATAAACCCAAAATGAGAAGGAAGGAAATAATAGATATAAAAGTAGAAATCAATTAAACTGAAGCCAGAAAGTAACCAAAATTGATCTTCTGAAAAATCAGTAAAATTGGTTAACATTTAGTAAGACTGACAAAGATAAAAAAATGAAAAATAAAACACAAATCACCAGTATCAGGAATGAAGCAGTAGAAATCAGTACAGACCCTGCAGCTATTAAAAGAATAATAAGGGAATACTACAAACAAATTTACAATTAAATTCAACAGCTTGGAAGAAATGGACCAATTCCTTGCAGACTATAAACTGCCATAGCTCACTCAATATTAGAGACAAACTGTAAGGATTATCTTTCCCAAACTTGGATACCTTCCTTTTCACCCTAAAGCTCTTCAAACTCTCATCTAATACCAGGCTCACCCAACGCCCCCAACTGATTTTGTATTTCTTTAGGGCAAAGACACTGGACTCTTTATCTTTGTATTTCCAACTCAACTTGAACTCCAACTGAAACTCAAATAAAAATATATTAAAAATAAAACTTGGAGAATATAAGAGTTAATTTATTATAAATTATTAATATAACTGCCACAAAATGCATTATATACACATTAGATTACTTTTTTAGAAAAATCTATATGGGAACCAAAATCAACATCATAGTGAAAATGTATTATTTAAAAATGTGAAATAATAACCTGTTGTCCTATTAAAAAAAACGCATTTTATTTTCTTTCAGAAGATAATTGTTTTTTGGTCTGTATGTAGTTCATAGATTTCAATTACCCATTAATCTTCTAAAAAAGGTTTTGTAAATATGTACAGTCATATTTTTCTAACAAATGTTAAATAGTTTTTGTTAAGTAATTCAGGCTTCCACACTGCCCCAAAGGTTGAGAATTAATGCATAGACACATTCTATAAAAACAGGCAATTTTTAGAGTTTTCTTTGAGTGTGGAGATAGAATAAGAATTAGTTGTACATATACTATACCTGAAAATACAATAATAACCCAAGGTTTAGAGAGTTTGATAAATTCATGATAAGGCAAGTATCAAAGTGAGTGTTCCCAGAATTTCTTCCTACCTGCTCTCCCCTCTCAGCTGTTTTCCCCTCCCTTTCTTGAATTATCTTTGCTTGATAGACCTGCTGTGTGAAATTCCCTGGTGGCTATTGGAATGAGAATTGGAAAGAAACAGATACAAGAGAAACCTCATGGGGACTTGGATTTTGGGCCAGATTTTTCTCCACTGCATTTAAAGAAAGGGCATTAGGCCACACATTTTTTTTTAATTACATGGATTCATTTGCTTTTTTCTCATTACGATTTTGCATAATTTTATTTTAACATACTGATTACTTTTTCTTTTTTTTAAAGGATTTTATTTATTTATTTGGCAGAGAGAGATCACAAGTAGGCAGAGAGGCAGGCAGAGAGAGAGGGAGAAGCAGGCTCCTAGCTGAGCAGAGAGCCCAATGCAGGGCTTGATCCCAGGACCCAGAGACTATGACCTGAGCAAAGGCAATGGCCCAACCCACTGAGCCACCCAGGCGCCCCCATACTGTATTTTCTTTAAAATTTTATTTGAAGGGAAAAATTTTGCTTTACTGATTTATCACTTGGTAGGTGAGAATTATTTCATGGTCATTTCCAAAACAGGCAAAAAAAATTACTAATAACTTTGTTCACATTTCATTATTCATCATTGATCACTAGTAAGTACTGATAAGTGCCTCTTTAATAATAATCCTTATAGCAACACAGTATATGAAGGTAATATTTGCTACTGATAAGTGCCTCTTTAATAATAAGCCTTATAGCAACACAGTATATGAGGGAATATTTGCAAAATTTCTGAGTGATTATGTCTTTTATCAAAGATTGTACACTCTGATAAATAAGACACATTATATACACACATTGATACACACAAAATATCATAAAATAGATGCCTAATGTTTCATATGCATGGAATAAATATTTGATAAGTACATAAATTCCATACTAAAATTAAAAAAAATTCTTTAGCAATAGTAAAAAATCAAAAACAATTGGCAGTTAGTTGGAACAGCATTTGGAGTATATACAGCTGAAGTTGGAACATTTAAGAGAGGGAAGACAGAGGTAAATGAGAAGGCACAAGAAAATTCTAGGCTGCTTATAAACATACATACATAAAAGAAAAATATGTCCAGATTAGTTTTTATATTCACAAATTCAGAATTTCCACAATGGTACTCTGTTAAATCTCAATGGGAATTCTCATTTTCAAGGAAACATAAAAAGAAGCTAAGTATATTATTCATTTTTTTTCTCCAAAGCTGATGTATTTTTCTTCTTAAAACATAGTCCCCATTACAAGCTGGAGGCAAATTTATCCAATTCCATTTTTGCTGTGGTCTAATCTACACTAGATTGTTATGGCAACTTATGCAGCACCTGATTTAATTGGATGAAAATTTATTAGCTCATTGTCTTCATCTACTAAGGATCAATTTATATCTCTCTCATATTCCAGGTCATAAGTATAATTCACACAGTTTTACTTGTTTATTTCATTGTTTCCAGTTTTTGGAGGTGATAGTCACAGTGCATTTTTGCTGTTGGTTATCTCTTCCATGTATATATCTTCTATCATAACTCCCTCCCCCACTTTTCTATTTGGAGTCACCATGTGCGTTTATGCTGAAGTCTCTAAAAAGTCCTCAAAATATACCATTATTCTTTCTACCATTTACAGATTTCATTTCTTTTCTTTTTGCTTTCTGTGTGTGTTTGTGTGCGCGCGCGCATGATTGGGAGTTGGTATGGAAAGGAGGAATGGGAAGAGGATTTTCAAGAAGATATTGCAAATAGGCATTTCAACTACCACCTGTGGGATGGTGTGGGAGCAACTAAGGATGCCTCATCATATCAATCCTGTTACTTAATTCAGTGTAGTGAATCAGAGTTGCTAAATTAAGTATCCTACAATTTTCTCTTCCAGGCAATCCCCAATGACTCATCCTGTTTTCTAAGTTGTAGTTATAATTTCCGACAGATTAATGGCGGCCATGACTTTGCCACCTGGGGTACTGTCTGAAACCCTTTATTTCCATTGACTTGTTCAAAACATTTTCTTGCCTACATCTCTCCTGCTTCAAAAAATTAAGCAGATCTTTGAATAATTTAAGGCTTTTAGAAAACCTTATTTTAGAGGGTATTTAAATAATAACTTAAAAAGCAGGAAAAATTAACTACTTTCCTTTTTTATCTAACATGGAGGCACAAAGCACTTCTAGTGAGAAAAAAATAGAAGCAAGTGAGTAGAATCACGTTATCAAAGCCAAAATTTAGTAGCAAAGACAAGAATGAGATATTTACATTTATTATTTATATATTTTATGTTTGCTTATGGAAAAAAAACTGCAAAAGGCAAAATACATAGTTCATAATGCACTTATTTCTTCAAACACAGCTAGACCCAAATGGCACAGCATCTATTTGATAAGGTGATCTTATTCTACTGGTTAGGTGACAATAGTATCTTAAATACAACTTATTATCTTTAACCTCTCTTTGTAATCGGTGTCATGCATACAATTAATATCAAATATGAGGATGACAAAGGATAGGACCAAATGATTAAGAACCAAAGGTAAAAAAAAAAAAAGAAAAAAAAGAATCAAAGGTAAGAAAAGGTAGAGAATGCAAAAGAGAGAGAGAGAATAGAATCACACACTGAGATGATCCATATCATAGATTTATTAAGCCTGAGTTTTAAAATAGTATTAATATCTTTCAAAATATATTTGAAAAATACCAGAGCCTTGCTTATTAAAAAAAAATCTAGAAAATCCCAGACACAGAAAAATAAATACCCAGACATACAGTTCAAAATATAGGCTTAATAGCATATTCCACACAACAGGAGAAAGGACTAGTGAACTCAAAACTCTAAGTCAGTAGAAATGTTCAGACTGAAGAATTGAGAAAAATGAGAATGGAGAAATCTTAAGGAGGAGTCACAGAATATGTGTGCAAATTTTACTGCATGTAATTGGAGTCAGAGGAAAAAAAGAACAGGTTAGAGCTGTATATTTGAAATGATCCTGGCCAGGAAGTTTCTAAAACTGATGAAAGTTATTAAACCATGGTTTTGAAGATGTTCAGCAACACTTCCTTGCATAAACAAAAAGAAAACTGAAACTAATTGCCCGAAAGTAAAATTGTGCTTAGCCAAAGATAAAGAAACAATAACTTTTTAAACAATTTATTTATTTATTTATTCATTTGAGCCAGAGAGGGAGTGAACATGAGCACACAAGTTGGGGAAGGGGCAAAGGAGAAGGACAAGCAGATTCCCCGCTGAGCAGAGAGCCCAATTTGGGGCTCAATCCCAGGACCCTGAGATCATGACCTGAACAGAAGGCAGAGGCTTAACTGATTGAGCCACCCTGGCTCCTCAGAAAGGATAACTTTTAAAAGAAACCAGAAAAAAGAACAGATTAACTCCAAAGGAGACTTACAGTTAATTTTTCAACAAAATTAATGGATGCTCACTTTTGCCAGTTCTTTGCTATGTAGTACTGGAAATTCTAATCTAGCAGTTAGAGTTTAAAAAAAAAAAAAAGGAATTCAAGTTGGAAAAGAAGTCAAATCATCTCTGTTCAGACATGATATAATGTTATGTGTGAAAAATCCTAAAGATTCAACAAAAAAATTGTTAGAACTAATAAACAAATTCAGCAGTGTAACTTTAATTCAATGCATTAAATCAGTTGTATTTTTATATACTAGAATGAACAATCTGAAAAGGAACCAACATCAAAAAAATAAAATACTTAGGAAGTAATTTAACTAAGGAGGCAGAAGACTTGGACAATCAAAACTACAAAACTTTGCTGAAATTAAAGAAGACATAAATAAATGAAAACACATCCCATACTCATGGGTAGGAAGATAGTATGTTAAGATTTCAATACTAACCAAAGCTATCTACAGGTTGACTGCAGTCCCTATGCGAAGCCCAATGGTATTTTTTATAGTCACATCTATGATTGACTTAGTCATTGTCAATTTTTTAAAAAGTTTATTTATTTAATTAATCTCTACATTCAACATGGGGCTTGAACCCACAACCCCAGATCAGGAGCAGCATGCTCTACTGACTGAGCTGGCCAGGCACCCCACTACCAAATTTTTTTTTTTAAGATTTATTTATTTGACAGAGAAATCACAAGTAGGCAGAAGTAGGCAGAGAGGCAGGCAGATAGAGAGGGAGAAGCAGGCTCCCTGCTGAGCAGAGAGCCTGATGTGGGGCTCGATACCAGGATCCTGAGATCATGACCTGAACCGAAGGCAGAGGCTTAACCCACTGAGCCACCCAGGTGCCCCACCCCACTATCAAATTTTGATTGTAAATTTTCTCTAGCTTAAAAATTACAGGTTGCCTGGATGGTTCCGTTGGTTAAGCCTCTGCCTTCAGCTCACGTCATGATTCTGGGGTACTGGGGTCAAGTCCTGCATCGGGCTCCCTGCTCCATGGGCAGCCTGTTTCTCCCTCTGACTCTGTCTCTGTGTCTCTTGAATAAATAAATAAAATCATTAAAAAAATTATTTGAAAGTGCATTCTACCTTTTCTGTTCTCTAAAGCTATTTCTGTAAGGTCGATTTATCTCTTTGCTTACATATTTGGCACAATTTGTTACTGAAGAGTTTTGTTTGTCTAGTGGTTTTTACTTTTGAATTGAATTATCTTATTGATATAGAACTGTGATTTCTATTTGTGGTTTCTTTTTCTTTTGTTTCTTTTCTTTTTGGTATGATATATGGTTTTAAATAATGTTTTCCTTCTCATTCACATTTTTGAATGTATTATACAGATTTATTGATTTTTTTTTCAGATTTATTGATTTTTAACTTTTGTAAGATATAGTGTGATGACTCTTTTTAATTCCTAATAATGGAAATCTGTTATCCTTTCTGGATACCATTTATTTATGAATTTAGTTAGTATTTATCAAAATGTTGATATACCATAATTCAATACATTTGATATTTGTTGATTTTCTTTATTGTATATTTGTCTTATTTCCTTGATACTGGCTTTTACATTTAATATTTCTAACTCAATTGTCCTTTAAACTTTTTAAAAGTTTTCCTTTTTCCAATTTTTTATTGAAACAATAGGTATCATCATAACACTTCTTTTTTTTTTAAGATTTTATTTATTTATTTGACACAGAGATATCACAAGTAGGCAGAGAGGCAGAGGGAGGAGGGAAGCAGGCTCCCTGCTGAGCAGAGAGCCTGATGCAGGGCTCGATCCCAAGACCCTGGGATCATGACCTGAGCCAAAGGCAGATGCTTCACCGACTGAGCCACCCAGGTGCCTCCATCTTAACACTTCTTAAGTGTGCAATTCTGTGGAATTAAATACATTCATAATATGCTGCCATTACCACCACCCATCCCAGAGCTCTTTTCATCTTGTCAGTCTGGAATTTTATCCACATTAAACAACATCTCCTCTTACCTCTTTCCCTGCCAGCATCTGGCAAACTACTATTTTCCTTTTTGTCTTTATGAGTTTGAATACTCTTAAGTATCCCATTTAGCGGAATTATATATTATTTGTCTTCTCGGGTCTGACTTATTTAAATTAGCATAATGTTCTCAAGTTTCATCCATGTTGTAGCATATGTCAGAATTTTCTTCCTTTTTAAGGATGAATTTTATATATGCCATATTTTCGTCTGTTGATGGCTTCCACATTTAAGCTATCGTGAACAATGCTGGTCTGAACATGGGTGTACAAATGTCTCTTCAAGGCCCTCTTTTCACTTCTTTTGGGCATATACTCAGGAGTGGAATTGCTAGATTATATTGTCATTCTATTATTACTTTTTTGGGGCATGACAACACTGTTTCCCACAGCAGCAGTGTCATCTTGCATCCCTACCAACAGTGCACAACTACTTCAGTTTCTCCCTATAATGCTAACATTTGTTAGTTTCTTCCTTTTTTCTTGATAGTAGCCATCCTAATGGGTATGAGGTGGTATTGCAGTTTTGATTTACATTTCCCTAATAATCCGTACTTTGGACATCTTTCACGTGCTTGTTGGCCATTTGTACATCTTCTTTGGAGAAATATCTACTCAAGTTCTTTCCCCAATTTTATTATTTTTAAAAATATTTTATTTATTTATTTGACACAGAGAGAGAGAGAGAGAGCACATAAGCAGTGGGAATGGCAGGCAGAGGGAGAGGGAGAAGCAGGCTCCACACTGAGCAAAAAGCTCGGGACTCAGTCCCAGGACCTTCCAGGACCCAGGCCAAAGGCAGATGCTTAACCAACTGAGCCACCCAGGAATCCCCCTTCACCCATTTTTAAATTGAGTTGTTTGTTTTTTTGTTGTTGAGAGTTAGGAGTTTTCTTTGTCTTCTGGATATTAATCCCTTATCAGTGATAGGATTTGCAAATATTGTCTCCCATTCTGTGGGGGCCTTTTAATTCTGTTGATGGTGTCTTACAATGCAAATTTTTTTTAAAGATTTTATTTATTTATTTGACAGACAGAGATCACAAGTAGGCAGAGAGGCAGGCAGAGAGAGAGGGAGAGGAGGAAGCAGGCTCCCTGGGATCACGATCTGAGCTGAAGGCAGAGGCTTTAACCCACTGAGCCACCCAGGCGCCCCTTTTTTGCAAATTAAAAAAAAAATAGTCAAGAAGTCCAGTATCTATTTTTTTTTTCTTTTCTTTCCTATGCCTTCTGGGAAACGTGGAAGCAAGAGATAAATCGAAGTTACAGAAATATCTTTAGAGAATAGAAGAGATAGAATCCACTGTCATACTATTTTTTTTAAAGATTTTATTTATTTATTTGACAGAGATTACAAGTAGGCAAGAGAGGCAGGCAGAGAGAGAGAGGAGGAAGCAGGCTCCCTGCTGAGCAGAGAGCCCGATCCCAGGACCCTGGGATCATGACCTGAGCCGAAAGCAGAGGCTTTAACCCACTGAGCCACCCACGTGCCCCACTGTCAAACTATTTTTAAGCCAGAATAACTTTAAAATAAAAACTTGATGATTGTTTGAACAATCACAAATACATCTACAAAAACATTAACAAAGTAGGGGGGCAGAAAAAGAAGAAAAGAAACAAGATGGGATTGGGAGGAAGACAAACCATAAGTGACTCTTAATCTCACAAAACAAACTGAGGGTTGCTTGTGGGAGGGGGTCAGGAAAGGTGGGTGGGGTAATGGATATTGGGGAGGGTATGTGCTATGGTTAGTGCTGTGAAGTGTGTAAACCTGGCGATTCACAGACACGTACCCCTTGGGATAAAAAATTGTTTATAAAAAAATAAAAATTTAAAAAAAAAACATTAACAAAGTATTAGAAAATCAAATCCAGAATATGTATATATCATGTCCGATTTATGCTCATGTGAGTTTAAACACTTGACTTTCAAAAAATGGGGTTTTCTATGTTAATAGAATGAGAGGAAATCATATAATCATCTCAGTAAATTCAGAGAAAAAAACTCTATTTCTTAAAACTTAATAGCCACTGATTAAGAGTACCCTTAGAAAACTAAGAATGGAATACAACTTTCTTAATTTAATGAATATTATATATACCTGCAAGTGACATGACAGCTAGGGATGGAAAATTGAGAGTTTTCCCCCTGAGATCAGGATCACAAAAGTCATCATGATGTTTGAGATCTTAGTGTAATAAGGCAATGAAAAGGAAAATAGAACACATGTAAGAATTGGGAAAAATATAAAAATACAACTATTTGAGAATGACATGATTGTCTTTGTAGAAAATGTAGACTCATACTACATATACAACATATATCATCTACATATACAACATATACCTTTGAGGTAGATATTATTATATCCACATTTTATGTATTAATAAACTTGGGCTTGTAAAGTTTAGTTCACCCGCTTCAGATCAGGCAAATAGCATTACTGTGACGCAAAGCTAACTGAGGCTTTCAGTCTTCAGAGCTTTTCTTCTTACTTACTTTGATTTTTTTTTCCTTTGGTCTTCTGAGAATTGCTCTCTGGAGGGATATATAAATATGGGAGCACTCAGTGATTGTTATTTTTATCTGCCTCAAAATTTATTATTCCAGAGGGGGGGAAAATGTTGGTTTTCTTGGCTTAGGGTTTGTATACCCTGAAAGGATGGAGAGGGGAGGCAAAGTGACATAACTTCCACCCTTCTATGTGATTATTCTGTTTCATTAAAAAAGCATGAATTGGCCAAGGTACTTTTCATTATCGTTTTTTAATTGTTAATGTTGCTTTATCTAGTTCCTTGCAGTTATTAAAGATTATTCTATAGTTACGAATTTAGGTAGTTAGTAAATTTTGGGTTTTTTGGTGGGCTTATGAGTTTTAGTCACTTTCTAGAGTTGATGGTGGTCTTCCTGGTGTCTTCATAAAAAGCTGGGAAATACTGCATAAGGGATGGCTGGCCTGACCATATCAAAAACTAAAATAGAACTTGTTTTAAACTATCATGGATGCCAAATAATTCTTTTACATTTGTTATTTTACTGGTACTAAATTAATTTTTATTAAATTATTATAAAGAATATAATCATATCAGATTTTATTTTTGTCCTTTTCTGTAGACTAGACAAATGCTACTTCCCTGAATTATAGATTCATTCATTGTATGTCATTGTTACCAATAATTAAGTTCCTTGCAATTAAATAGAACACATTAAATTGTTCTAACTATTGTATTATTTTGTTTTTTTCAGTGAGCATTCTTAACTTTGTTATTCCTTACTCTGTACCTGATTTCTTTTGATCTCTTTTTATTAGCTTATTGGGTTCTCTAGTGTTTGCAAACTTTTGCATCTATATATGATTTGCTATCATAATGAATGAGTTGATTATTCTTTTTCACATTTTGTAGGTATAGGTCTACAGAGGGTTTTGTCCATTCTCAGAGCAAAAATTTAAACTTCACTGCCCCAAAAGTATAGCTACTAAAAAAATGAAAAACAAAAAACAAAACAAAACAAAAAACAAAAAAAGAATACAAAATATAACTACTAAATTTTTATATAAAAATTTGTGTTTTGATTTATAGTTTTCAGAGTGTGACAAAATACAGTGGATACTTAAGATATTGTTTTAAACTGATGTCCCCACCTTGACCTCTCTATCATCTGATTAAGTTATAGGAATGTACAGATGAACATGAACATACTTTCCCCTTGTAGGCTGTGGCACACTGACACATATCATTTATATCAGTCTCCAAATGTACATGATTCTGTACTGCAGAAAACATTTCTCAGAGTCCCTACATATACATGTTTATATGTACGTAACTTCTAACATTCAGATCTTCAGTACATATGCACAGTTTGGAAGGTTTGATAGAAATAGACTGTATGGTCAGCTTTTTCTACCATTTTTAAATTATATTTCTTCTTGTTGATATGCTTGAATTTTCTGCAGCGGCTTTTTTTTTTTTTTAATAGAAAGAGCACACAGCCCATGCAGGGCTCATTCACACAACCCTAAGATCCTAAGATCATGATCTGAGCCAAAATCAAGAGTTGGACGCTCAACCAACTGAACCCCTCACGTGCTGCTCTGCAGTGGCTTCTTGATCATAAAATTTTCTTAATTACAGATAAGGCAATGATTCCTTAACACCCTGGTTCTGCCATGTGACTCTCAAGTCATTGCTGATATCCTGAGCTGTTTCTTCAGTTTCCAAGAGATTCTTGAAGACGTTCACTGCCCTAAATAAGACTCTCTCCTTAAATAAGTTACTGCTTTAATTCTTTACCTGAAACAAACCCTTACAGATTCACCAACTGACAGTGTGTAAAGTGATACTTAAATCTGAAGGAAGACTGGACTAAAATTTATATTTATGGCAAAACATTAATATTAACAAATCAGAAACATTTACTTGAAATACAGGAACACATCACATTCCACTGTCTCTGTAAAGCCTCAGATACTGGAGTTATATTATATCTAGCAAGATGCGGTTATCATAAGAGACCCAAATGATCTTGTACCATTAGATCATTTGTGCCACATGAATCATGATGTCCTTAACCTGTGAATATATACTTATGTATGGTGCCAATTCTTTGCTTACTGAAAAACACATATGAAATCTTTTTCTTTAATTAATATCATATTTTAGAGCAATTTAAGATTTATAGGAAAATTGAAGGGAGGATACAGAGATTTCCCACATGTTCCCTGTCCCTACACATGCACAGTCCCCCCAATATCAACATCGTCCACCAAAGTTGTATGTTTTTTATAAGTGATGAAATTACATCGACACATGATTACCCAAAGTTCATGGTTTACATTCCTGTTCATCTTGGTGTTGTGCACTCTGTGGGTTTAGCCAAATGTATAACGACATGTATCCATTATTATGCTGGTTGTAAAAACATAGGCAAACACTAAACTGTCTAAAACAGAAACATTTTATTATTTTTTTATTTTTTTTTAAAACAGAAACATTTTTTTAAAGATTTTTATTTATTTATTTGACAGACAGAGATCACAAGTAGGCAGAGAGGCAGGCAGAGAGAGGGGAGGGAAGCAGGCTCCCTGCTGAGCAGAGAGCCCGATGGGGCTCAATCCCAGGACCCTAAGATCATGACCTGAGCCGAAGGCAGAGGGTTAACCCACTGAGCCACTCAGGCGCCCCAACAGAAACATTTTAAAGCAAGGAATTAGAGAAGCTAAATCTTTGGGGTGTGTTTTATTGTAATAATTTAAATCAGGTTTTATATTTATATATTTCTAATGAGAATATAAATAAAACAATTTACTTATTAATTTATTTTTTATTTTTTTATAAGGCAAGAAGATAGAAAACAAACAATCAAATATCTGCCTTGGGAAACTCACCAGAAAGAACAAGAAAGAAGGAAAGATTATTCTGTGGTAAGTTTTTGCTTTGTCAACATCTCTGATGGCCAAAGCCAATAATTAATTTTACAATATTTCTTGGATAGATCTTCCTGTGTCCTTATTGATTATAGGTATTTTTGTCAGTCAGTGACCTCACGCTGTTTTCTTTACATCTGTAGTACAACTGTGGGACCTGAATTTTGGATCATTTAGCTAATTGCACAAACAGCTGCACTAATAGGGAAAAATCAAAATTTCTGCAGCAATTTCTTGAATTTCAACATAGCTTGGCCCTTCAGAACCTCTTGAGATCCTTTTAGGTGAGGCTACTGCATTTATTTTTCGTTCTACAAACATGGGCTTTTGATTCTTTAGATTGGAATAGTTAGCTTAAGGATACTCCATGGAACTTTCCAAAGTTGCTAAACAGAATCTCTTACAGATTCAAAATATATGATTGAAAGTTTCACACGTTGATTTGATTTGATTTTGCTATTTGATTTTTTTTTAAATTTACCTACATCTGTCAAACCAAAATAACAATACATGAAGTTCTCTTGGTCTCAACTCTGCTGCAACAGAGAGCCTCAGATAACTTGTGGCCCAGATTTCTGCCAAACTCTTGTGGATTTTCACTTTCCCATTTATAACCTCCTGCTTACCTCATTACTGGTTATCCCAACATGTCATTATAAGTCATCTATGATGGTGTCAAAACAACACAGAATATGTTTTATATTCAAAATATTCAGAAGAATGTTGGGAAATTTGAGGTCATAGACATTCTTACAAAACTGATATATTGGGGCCCCTGGGTGGCTCAGTGGGTTAAAGCCTCTGCCTTTGGCTCAGGTCATGATCCCAGGGTCCTGGGATCGAGCCCCGCATTAGGCTCTCTGGTCGGCAGGGAGCCTGCTTCCTCCTCTCTCTCCGCCTGCCTCTCTGCCTACTCGTGGTCTCTGTCTGTCAAACAAATAAATAAAATCTTTTAAAAAAAAACCAAAAACTGATGTATTGAAATGCAGACTTTATTAAATGCTAATGGTAACAACTATTGAAGAAGGTCTGCCAAGGATAACACTCTCACGGATTCACAGCCTATTGGTGTCAACGCCCCAGGTTAAAGAAATCAGGAGGGAAGAGGCTGTCTGTTGTCAGAGCTCTGGCTTGCTCTTTACATACTGTGGAAATGGCCCTCAGAGTCACAGAACAAAGCACGTTTTCACCTGATAAGAGCCTGCTGAGGGAGTTACAGGGATGGCAGCATGCCAGGTAGTTCTACAGTAACTTGAGCTTTTGAAGACTTTCTACCCAGCTGAGAGGTGAAATAGTTGTTAAAGAGGAAATTTGAGGATTCTTTTTATAAATGCTGTTCTCAATATCTGTCATTACTGTTATCAAAAGATCCATCAGCAGCCTGTCACCTGCTCGATGTGCAAAATAAGGAGACATGTATGAAGTGGTTAGACATCTAGCATAAGGAATACTTCAACAGTCGTGCTAGTCTAATGGCTCCAAGAATTTAATTTATGGTGTAAGTCTATAAGCAAATTATAAATTCCCCAGGCATTGATGAAGTACCCTTTATAACAGGCAGCTCAGATTCATATTCCTTAGATCAGAGCTCAAGCTAGCCTTGATGAAGGAACATGTTTATTTTAAATTTCAAATCCTTCATGGAATAGGAAATTAGTTATTAGTAATTACAATAGACTATTTACTAATAATACCAAATTACCAGTTTAGGTTTATTCAGTAGTTAGGAAATTGCAAATTACTAAAATTAGTAAAATACACTGTAAATGAATTGCTAGAAAAAGAAATGTAAAATAATATATAAAATAAAGTCCCCAGTGGTTGTTAGATCAACAGATACAAATCACTTGGTCAAACTGTTATAAAAGTTTCTAAATCTTTGCTCTCAATTTCTGAATTCATTTCTTTGTGGACCAGGCTACGTAATTCAATGGCATACAAGTGTTCAGGGTAACTTAAAAAAAAAAAATCTATCAGGATAGTAGTAGTATCCCTTCTTTCATGCCTGATTTTAGTTATTTGAGTCTTTTCTCTGTTGTCTCAGTCTGAATATAGGATTGTCAAATTTTGGTGGCAGTATCTTTGAGAAGAACCAACTTGGTTTTTGTTACTCTCCTCTGTTGTTTTCCTGTTCTCCATTTCCACCATAATCCTTATTATTTTATTTCTCTGCTTACTTTGAGTTTGTTTTGCTCTTCTTTTTCTGTTTTGGTAGAACCAATATGTCATTTGACTTTACTATTTTCCACAGACTTCAGTTTTAACTAGTGGAAATTATCCATTTTCCCCCACTTTTTCTCCTGGACATAATTTATGTGCTATAGTATGAAATATGGGTACAATCTCATAGTTTAATATAAGGATATACAAAAAAATTAAAAAATAAATAAAATATATCTTGATTACTGGTAAAACAAGACTTTTGTCTTGTTCTTCGCAATTGTTGTGCTTTTAGAATTATCTTGACAAATCATACACAAAAATCTCCTGAGCTTGTGATTCAAATTTTAATTTAACTTATACATACTTTAATTTAACTTATATATATATATATATATATATGCATATATATATACTTCCGGAGAGAATTTATATATGACACATGTGTTCATGAAATTCATGAAAATGTTATATCACTCAATTTACTTAATTTTGTTCAGTGAGTTTAGATAGTCAAAATTATATCCACAAAATTTTCTTTGTTGGTTGATTTCTAAGAAAATTAACTCATATGGATTGTTGCTATTTTAAATGATAAATCTAAAATTTAATTTTCTAATTGTACATAGCTGGTATATAGGAATACAATTAAATTTTGTTAATTAATACCATTTCCAGTCACTTTTCCAATCTTTCTTATTAAATTTAATATTCTATATGTGTATTCCTTTGTGTTTCCTACAAACACAAAATATCTGCAAATATTGACAGTTTTGTTCTTTGCTTTGCAGTAATGTGTCTTTTCTCCCCCTCTTCTTACTTTGTGTTTAGAACTCCCAGTATAATGATGAATAGAAGTAGTAAAAGTGGGTGTTTTTGTCTTGTTGATGATCTTAGTGTTGCTATTATTTTTAGTTTTTTTAAAGTAAATAATAATTATGATTATCAGGGGCATTTGGGTGGCTCAGTGGGTTAAGCCTCGGCCTTCGGCTTAGGTCATGATTTCAGGATCCTGGGATCGAGCCTCGCATCACTCTCTGCTCAGCAGGGAGTCTGCTTCCCCCTCTCTCTCTGCCTGCCTTTCTGCCTGCTTGTGATCGCGCTCTCTCTCTGTCAAATAAATAACTAAAATCTTTTAAAAATGATTATCATTATAAATATTATTAATATTCACAATTAGATATTGAAAACTATCAAATGCTTTTACTGAAAAGATTAATTTTATTGTGATAGACAACTTGTTAAATGACCCCCATTGACCACTCTTTCCTAATATTCACAGCTTTATGTAATCCTCTTGATTTGGGGCTTAATGGAATGAATAGAAGATGGAAATTTTCATAGGATATCTATTTTTCAAAATTAAATTACAGACAGCCTCTAGCTCCCAACTTGCACTCCCGCACTTAGAGCCAGATGCTAGGCTGTGAGCTACTCTTTTCATCAGCTTGCTATAGGTGGAGAAAGTGAGCTGTGGTAAAGATATTCATGAATTCTGGGTAGTGTTGAATAGCTTTTTGTTTAATCAGGGACTGGAAGGAAGAAGATCAAATGATTTGGAACTAATGAATTCAGAAAAATGTGTGGATTCAGATGTGGAAGTTAGCATGTGTGTAATGTTGTGGGGTGGGTCTCATATCAGCTCCCTAGAGAGCATTTCACCAGAAGGAATAACCTGAACAGCCAGATCAATAGCATAGCTGATCCAGCATATGTTACCACACTTTTGTTTATGGCTTCACTTATGCATTCTAGGGCTTGTGCAATGACACCATAGCTGATCTACCTACACCCATGATGGGTGAAGGTGTCAGCATAATAGACCGATGTTGAGCCATTAAATGGTACTACCTTTTGAGGAGTCTAATTAACCAATTCAATGAAAGTTGATTTCATTGGAAAATTTTAATTCTGGACAGGGAAGTAATTAATCTTTGAGATGTATATCTATTTTTGGTGTGGACTTGCTTATGCAGTGTCTCAGCCAGCACAATTACCCAAGTGTTGTATCTCTTACTGTTGGATCCTGCATGTCACTCTTACCAAGGGACTTGTAGTTATAGGCATGTGATAATGAACACACATTGAATTCTCTGGTTTTACTCATAAAGCATTCAACTGAATACAACATTAAAATGTTTAGTTAAGATATCAGCTTGGGGATGATACGCTGAGAGTTTAGGATATTGTTCTTCAATATGTGTTATATACATTGAATCAATGACCATTCACTAAATTTCATGGGTCCTAAATCCAAGGAGTGAAAGTAAAGATGGGCCCTTTTCACCAGCACTCCCAGTGAAGCAGTTGAGGAATTTGTTCTTCCTAAATTTATAATAGGTTCTGCTATTTCCAAATGGGATGCTTTACCAAAGCGCAGAGTAAGGGAATTGTTAAATCTGAAGTATACTATCTGTGTAGTTATTTTAGGCTATTCCTACCAGTAGAAGCAGGAGAAAAAGGAATTACTATATTTGACCTTCACAGGGTCATTACCATACAGTGAAGACAAAGAAGAGTGTTTCTGTAAAAAACACAGGAATTGACAACTACCATGGTCCTACAACGCAGAATAACCAGGGGTTTAGACCACAAAGGAAGAAGATCTGGGTACTCCATTTGATAAGCAACTTAAACCAGCGGATACACCAAAGATAAGAGAAATGGAATAGATGGTAGAGGAGGGAAGTTATGAATATTACTTACATTCTCAAGATCACCTTCAATAGCAGGGAACTTAGCTTCTTTCACTCATTCTACTACTGTAATTAATTATTTGTAATTGTTACATGTTGTACTTTGGAACATCAATGAAAGGACAGATTATTCCTGACATAAATGTATGCAGTGGTATGCAGTGGTAACAGACCTTGTCAGTGCCCTGTTGTATCTTTTCCACCTTCACCTTTAACCTGTCAAAGCCTGCTTGCTGCAATCATGTGTGGATTATTGCTGCAGAATTTTTACCTGGCTCCAGAGAGACACTGGGAATCTGTGCAGGTCAACCTGAAAACACCAGCAATTTAATGCTTTCAGAAGCAGTGCTAAACCAAGGATAGACAGGGATTTGGTGGACGAATATATCTGTTTTCTCATTACTTTGGTTGAGGGGACTGCAAGCCATACTGTACACTGTCTCCCAGAGTTGACCAGATTGATTGAACTCCAGTTGTCAAAATGTTGTGACTGTCTTGATAGCAGCTTTCCCTGGCTTCCCTCTCTTTTCTGCCTCAATTCCCTTACGCATTACCGGTGTTTTCCTGGAATGACCTGCTAGGCTGTACTCTAACCCTTTACTTATGTTCCATCTCTAGATGATCCAAAACTAAGGACCGTCTATCACAGATTCCTAGAAGTCTGTGACTTAGAATTGAAAACAGAGTTTCTTGTTATTTTTCCTTTTTTTTTTTTTCACATTCTATTTGTCCTAGGAATGGTAGAGCAGAGCATTTCATATTGTTTTCATGTTGCAGCCTTGTACACAAGTACCTTTGGGCAGTGATTGCTTTAGTGTAACTTATTTAAGTACAAAATTCGTCTTCATGCAGACATCATAAAAATCTATCTATAAAATTATGTTTAAAATTTTACTTTTAGCTAATCATATTTTTTTATGATTTAAAATATTAAGAACTGGCATCTCATAGCTATTTCAAGGTTTGAGCTACCAAAAGTACATTTTTTTAATAGCCCAGGTATCTTTCTACTTGCCTCAGAAGCTTTTTAATAATTTATAAATGGTCAAGGGGCGCTGGGTGGCTCAGTCGTAAAGCGTCTGCCTTCGGCTCAGGGCATGATCCCAGGGTCCTGGGTTTGAGCCCCACATCGGGCTCCCTGCTGGGCGGGAAGCCTGCTTTTCCCTCTCCTACTCCCCCTGCTTGTGTTCCCTCTCTCACTGTGTCTCTCTCTGTCAGATAATAAATAAAATCTTTAAAAAAAATTTATAAATGGTCAAACTGTAGTGATTTTTTATAAACTCATAGGAAGTAATTTGGGGGGTACCTTTGATAGGGCTACCTACTGACAATTTTTGATAGCATTACGATGACATTTTTAATTTGACCCCCTTGGAAAATTCTGCTGTAAGTGTTTAACGTTATCTGCTTAGAATTGGTTCACTGATTTCTTCAATTTCCATCTTTAATTATTTTACCCTAAAACTTCAAAAAAGATAATAGTAATAATGTATAACAGTGTATTCTCAAGGCTTGAGATTTCCCTTTTTTCTCCCAAAGATAAGTACTATTCTGATATCAAACACCATAGGTTGATTTTTTCCTATTTATCTTTTACTTTAGAAAAATAATTTTAATTATAGATATCATTTTATGTTGATTTCTTTTGCTCAAAATGATGTTTGTGAAACTTATTTTCATGTTCAACGCAGTTTTCTCATTTTCATTACTCTATACTATTCTACCACCCACTTAAAGTATTTATCTTTCCTATTGTGAGTAGACACTTGAGCTTTTCTAAATTGTGTTGATTACAAACAATGCTGCTATAATCATCCTTGTACATGTACGTTGGATCAGATATGCATCCACATTTGTTGGATGCTTGCCTAAAAGAAAAATTGTTAAGTATTTGGTGTGCACATAATCAAGTTAAGTAGAAACATAAAACATTTTCCCAATTGTATATTAATTTGCACTTCTACTCATTTGGAAATGAGTAGAAGCGCAAATGAGAAATGAGAAACCTGTGTGATATTGTCAGTAGTTTTGATGCATGCCTATCTTGGAGGTATGTAATAGAATCTATTTAGACTTAATTGGCATTTCTCTAATTACTCATGATTTTGAGCATATAGAGATCATCTTTATGAAGTGGCTGTTCAAGGTCTTTGCCCATTTTTATACTGAGTAGTCTGTCCTTTTCTCATTGGCTTGTCAGCAAACTCAAGAGCCAAATCTGGCCAAGTGCCTGGTTCCTGTGTGTGTGTGTGTGTGTGTGTGTGTGTGTGTCCCATGAGCTAAAAATGGTTCCTACATTTTTAAATAGTTGAGTGGCTGTAAAAGTGCCTGTATGATATCCGTGGATGTCACTTGTCCCCAAAGCACAAGACATTTGTTATCTTGCCTGTAAAAATGTTTGCTGATCCTGAATCTGGAGCATGGAATTATCCTGAAATGAAATTTTCTTTTTCTCCACCTGGTTATCCAACTGACCAAGCAATATTTATTAAAAGCACTGTCATTTCCTTACTGCTCTTCACGGTCATGTCAAAAATAAAATCTAGTGTCTGTATATGTGCAGCTGTGTTTTTGAATTCTCTATTAAGTTCTATAGTTTGATTTGTCTATATTTGTGCCAATATCACACTATACTAATTAATGCCATTATAATAAATCATAACATCTGGTAAAATAGGTCCTCAACTTTTAAAATTTTCTTTAAAGTTGTTTAGGCTGAATTTGGTCCCTTGATTTTTAATAACAAAAATTTATAATTAGCTTATGAATTTTTATAAATCCTATTAGGATTTTGATTGAGATCATAATGAATCCATAGATCAATTTGAGAAATATTGGTATTTCTACCAATTTGAAACATATAATTTAGTTACATGATACATTGCTTTATTTATTTAGAATCACTTTAGTTTTTCTCCTGATTTTTTTAAATTATGGTTTTGTTATGCTTTTTCTTACATACTTTGATGCCTCTGTAAATGATATTTAAGTTTTTTTCATTTTCTAATTTTTCCTAATGGTGAACTTATTTTTGGCTACAGATATGGTTTCATGTTAAACCCATTTGTTACATTTAATATTTTATATGTAGATTTTAAATTTTTCTACATATATGATTCCATTATCTGTGGAAGTGACAATATTAATGCCTCCTTTTCATTCTTTGTAGTTTTCCTTTGTCTTTCGTTACACTGGTGAATACCTGGAGTAAAATAATGAATAGATGTGGGAGTGCCCTTTCTTATCTGAATATTAAACTCAGATTTGAAAGCTTTAATTTTTTCAGTATTAAACATATTGTGTACTTTATTTTTTGAAGATGACTTCTTAGTGAACTTAGGATATTTCCTTCAACAATTATTTCATGGTTTGAATGATCAGTAAAGGCACATTTAAACTTATCCTCAAATTCATGGGATGCTATGGGCTTCACTCATCACCAAGTTTATGTAGCTTTAAGAAATAGTAAAGAGAGACAACACAGACGCATAGTGATAACAGAGCAGAGGATCCTTGATCCCCATGTGCAGCTTCCGATTTTCCAAAGCTGTATGCTTAGGGGTCACATTATCAATACAGTTGGCTCTGAGTGTATATCAACCACCTCAGCTCAGAAAAGGCATCAGATCTGTGGTCTCTTCAGCTTCTACTGATTGCTAAATACATAGCCCCACATCAGCACGTTACCTGTTTCTGTTTTCCTGGGTGGCTGCACCTTGTCAGTAAGACGTTATTCAATAAACAGTCTCTGTCAGCACCTAGCAAATTCGTCAGGGCCATTGTTAAATTTTGATCCAACACGTTACCTTTGAGGGAAGGGTTCTCTAAAGCTAGAGGAAAGGCTGTGGAAAGGCCAATAACACTATTCCTTTCCCACATATTCCCAATTTTATAAAAGCTTTGAGCTGTTGCATTTGCAGACACCAATAATGAAGCAGCAGAAAGAGAAATTAAGAAAACTATCCCATTTACAGTTGCATCAAAAACAATAAGATGTCTAGGGATAAACAACCAAAGAGATGAAAGACCTGTACTGTGCAAACTATAAAACACTGATGAAAGAATGAAGATGGCACAGAAAAATGGAAAGACAGTCCATGCTCATGGGTTGGAAAAATAATGTTAAAATGCCTCTACCACCCAAAGCAAGTTACACATTTAATGTATTCCTATCAAATGCCTATCAAAATACCAAGAGTTTCTTTTCACAGAGCTAGAATAAAAAATCCTAATCCTTTTATGGAACCTTAAGACTCCAAATAGCCAAAGCAACTTTGAAAAAGAAAAACAAAGCTAGAGACATCACAATTCCAGACTTCAAGTTATATTACAAAGTTATAGTGATCAAGACAGTATGCTACTGGCACAAAAATAGACACATAGACCAGTAGAGTAGAATATAAAACCCACAGAATAGAAATGTAGCTCCAGCCATACGGTCAATTAATCTTCGACAAAGCAGAAAAGAATATCCAAGGGGAAAAACACGGTCTCTTCAACAAATGATGTTGAGAAAACTGCACAGCAACGTGCCAAAGAATGAAACTGGAGGGACACTTGGATGATTCAGCTTTTTAAGTGTCTGCCTTTGGCTTTGGGTCATTGTCGCAGGGTCCTGGGTTCCACATGAGGCTTGGTGAAGGGAGCCTGCTTCTTCCTCTGCCTGCTGTCCCCCCACTTGTATGAGTGCTCTCTCTCTCTCTGACAAATATATATATATATATATATATATATATATTTTTTTTTTTTTTTAAAGAACGAAACTGGACCACTTTCTTATACTGTACACAAAAATAAATTCAAAGTGGATCAAAGACCTAAATGCGAAACCTGAAACCATAAAAATCATAGGAAAGAACCCAGGTAGTGAACTGGGGAAAACTGGAGGGGGAGACAAACCATGAAAGACTGTGGACTTTGAGAAACAAACTGAGGGTTTTGGAGTGGGGGTTTGGTGGAGTGGGGGGTTGGTGAGCCTGGTAGTGGTTATTATGGAGGGCACATATTGCATGGAGCACTGGGTGTGGTGCATAAACAAGGAATCTTGGAACAACTAAATTAAATTTTTAAAAAAAGAACACAGGCAGTAACTTCTTCATAATCTTCTTACTAGATATGTTTCCTGAGGCAAGGGAAACAAAAGCAAAAATAAATCTTTGGGAATTCATCAAAATAAAAACTTCTACACAGCAGAGGAAACAATTGACAAAACTAAAAGGCAGGCTATGGATTGAAGAAGATATTTGCAAATGACAAATCTGATAAAGGGTTAGTATCTAAAATATATAAAGAACTTATAAAACTCAGTATCCCCAAAATAAGTAATCCAATTATAATGGGCAGAAGATATGAACATTTTCCCAAAGAAGACATACGCATGGCCAACAGACACATTAAAAAATACTCAACATCACTGATCATCAGGGAACTACAAATCAAAACCACGATGTGATAACACCTCACCCCTGTCAGAATGGCTAAAATCAACAAGACAAGAAACAACAAGGGATAGCAAGGATGTGGAAAAAGGGGAACATGCTTGCTCTGTTGCTAGGAACACAAACTAGTGCAGACACTCTGGTATCAGTATAAGGTTCCTCGAAAAGTTAAGAATAAAAAAAAATTATTTTTTAAGTTGAAAATAGGACTACCCTAGGGGCACCTGTGTGGCTTTGTCAGTTAAACATCCAACTCTTGTTTTCGGATCAGGTCATGAACTCAGGGTTGTAAGACTGAGCACCATGTGGGGCTATCAGCTCAGCACAGAGTCTGCTCAAGCTTCTCTCTCCCTCACTCTCTTCCTCCCCCCACTCACGCTACCTCTCTCTCTCTCTCTCTAAAACAAATAAACAAAAAAATAAATACAATCGTTTTAAAAAACTACCCTAACCGAGCCCTGCATTGGGCTCTCTGCTCAGCGGGAACCTGCTTCCTCCTCTCTCTCTATCTGCCTCCCTGCCTACTTGTGATCTCTCTCTGTCTAATAAATAAATAAGTTCTTTAAAAAAAACTACCCTATAATCCAGCAATAACACTACTAAGTACCCAAATAATGCGAAAATACTAATTTAAAGGGATACATGCACCCCACGGTTTCTAATAACATTATCAACAAGAACCAAATTATGAAAACAGCCCAAGTGTCCATTGACTGAGGAATTGATAAAGAAATATGAAAAAAATTGATAAAGAAATTGATAAAGAAAAATACTTATCTATCTATCTAGATATTTATACATATATATAAATATTTTTTTATTTATTTAGAGATACATCTATAAATAATTAAATAAATAAATATCTATGTTCTCACTTTGGTGATTTACAGTGAAGAATGATGAAGAATCCTGGAATTCTAAACCTAGTTTGGGTTTGTGAAATTAGGTTCAAATTAGCTATAATATATTATTTTGTTTTCATATTTTTCTGTACTATGTTTTCTGACATTTTGTTAAGGACTTTTGCGTTAGTGTTTTTGAATAATATTAGCCTATATTTATACCTTCTTGTTATTATCTCTTTGTCATATTTTGTTATCATAGCCTCATTTGATCAAATAGGAAATAGAGCTTACACAAAGAGTTGAAATTGTCAACATAGAATTATATGAATTATAGATCCTATCCAACACCAAATTTTATGATTGATTAAAAGGATTTTGGCAAATGCCAAGCATATATTAAGTATTCTTTTTCTGAAATTGCCCAAATAATTTGACATAGCTCCACAAAATGTTCCTTTTCTTTTATACTAGGATGTGTTTGATTATGAAATAACAATCAAGTTTTGAAATTCATGAGGAAATGTTAACCATTAAAGGAAACCATTTTGGATTAAGAATACTTCCCATTTAGGGGCGCCTGGGTGGCTCAGTGGGTTAAGCCGCTGCCTTCGGCTCAGGTCATGATCCCAGGGTCCTGGGATCGAGTCCCGCATCGGGCTCTCTGCTCAGCGGGGAGCCTGCTTCTCTCTCTCTCTGCCTGCCTCTCTGTCTACTGTGATCTCTGTCTGTTAAATAAATAAATAAAATCTTTAAAAAAAAAGAATACTTCCCATTTATGTTCATTAATTGTATAAGTATCCCTCACTTTTCATCTGGTCACACTGCATAATTACAAAATATGTATAAGAAATATCCAGGATATTTAGAGCACTCTTAAAAACAACAGTAAAAAGTACAAATAGGCAAAAGATATAAGCAAACACTTCACAAAAGAAGATATGCAGTTTCCAAATGCATTTGTGAAGAAATACTCAGATTATTTATCATTAAGGTAATGCAAATAAGGATCTGAATGAGAGTCTATTGCACACTTACTGGACTGGGAAGGGGTTGGATACAGTATCAAGTGATTGTGAGGATAAGGCACAGTTCTCATTCATTTTTTGGTGAGTATGTGAAATGCCATTCTGGAAAGCCCTTTGGCACGATTTTTTTAAAAAAATACAATTAAACACAGACTTTTAACTAAATCAACCAAAAACTTCCTAGTTATTAACCAAGTGAACATGTTCATATGGCAGCTTTATTCATTATCAAGATCAAGAAACAACCAAGATACCCTTCAAGAAATGGACAGATAAATCAACTGTGGAACGTCCATACACTGAAATTCTACTCAGAAATTTTAAATAGAACAAGTATATTCTCACATATCAACATTTGTGAAACACACACATATTGATAAGGGAAATGAGGACCCAGAAATCAGTATATTATATAATACCATTTATAAAACACTCTGTAAAAGATAAAATGTGGAGATGGAGACTAGATCACTGTTTGCCAGAATGTGAGCTGTGGTAGGGGCTTAGTATTAACATGGCACACAGTGGAATTATTAGTGATGAGGTTGTTCTGTAAGAAGTGAAGTTTGTGGATATATGATTATGCATTTTCAACCCTGTAGAACTCAACACCACAAAGGGTAAATTTGGCTGTATTCAAAATGACAACAACAGAACAACAACAACAACAACACGGGATGTCCAAGGATCCCAGGGTTGAATAGAGATGGTGACAAATGACTCTAACTGATATTATAAATGTGTGACATAACCTCATTGAAGGAGTGGGAAAAGAAGAACTAACAAAAGTAGGTTTTGAAAATTTGTATCTTTGACTAGCTATAATAATCCTGAAGATAGAGATAGCTGTACTTTAACATTATGCTCTAGTTGGTAAATTTGTTTCTCACAGGGATGTAAGTGAGCAACAGTTTAAACTATCTTACGAAATAGAGACTTTGCGCCTACATTGGATATTATACACATTTTCTATCTTTCCTCTCAGTGTGCCTACAGGCTATGAGATCTAAGTAGCAACAAGCATGCCCAGAGTCCAGATCTTGATTTTATAAATATCACTCTTGAAAAGGAAACTAGGATTCCTTGGGGGAAATGTCTAATTCTAAGGCTAATGGCAAAAACTACAAGATGAGCTTGGGGAATCTTACAATACTAGACATTAGGCAAGTGCTCAAAAACAAAAAAGATGTCAAAGGACACCATATGCAACTTACAGAGGTTTCTGATTACTAAAACTGGAAGAATGTGAGTAACAAAATAATGATCATATTATATTATAGCACAAATACAACAAATATGCTTAAATTAATAATGATACAAATTAATGAATAAATTAAAAAACCTGAGAAGAAAGGACAAATATTCCTTATAGATAAAATCCAAATAGTATGTATGACGATGTTGCAGTGGAGAAGCCTGGCACAGCTAATACCTTCATCAGATCATCAGAGTTGACCCTGTAGGTGATTCAACAACAGACTTGGGCCCTCTGATAGGAATGCACTGAGACACACTCAGCATCTTCTCTGGCATGCCTACTGAGGGTGCATATCTGAATTTAATCATGAGGAAACATCCAACAAAACCAAATTAAAGATAGTTTTAACTAACCAATACTGTTCCATAATTTCAATGCCATGAAATCTAAAGACTGGTGTTGTTCTGGATTGAAAGGAACCAAAGAGACACGGCAACTGAACGCAATTATGTGGTCTTAGGGTTTCTTCTACTGCAATAAACCTTCCTAGAAAAATGTGGAGAAAATTAGAATAAAGCTAATCAATTAGGTGATATATATTAACAATGTCCATCTCTAGATTTTGATAATTGTAATTTCTTTATGTAACAGAATATCTGGCTTTACATAAACACCCATTGAAGTATTTAAGCATATATTGGCATCACAATTTCTCCTTATTCCCCTGCAGTTTAGAAAAATTAATTTTTCATGAGAAAAACAGAGAGAAAAAGACCTTTGTGGAGAGATTTTAAAATACAAAAGAAATTTGTCAATTCTTTTTTGGCTCATCTAATTTTTAAATTCAATCAATAGTGAATCTGTTTTGTAATCTTTTTACTATAAGCTTGTTCATTTTGCCTAATTTTTGAGATTTACTTGGAAAAACTCTTTCCTTTTTTTTAAATTTTAGACATATCTATAATTATGCAACTTTTTTTTGCTCAAGTGTGTTATTAATTATTTCATGTCCATATGTACTGCATTGTATTTTAAGTTGGACATCAAAACTTTGAATCTCAATTTGTAATCCCTTGCATTAAAAAAGTATATCCAGTCACTTCATCAGCCTCTCACACAGAAAACCCTTTAATAAATTATGTTTGGTGATTTTGTCACTAAGGAGAGTGGCTTTTTCTACTTTATGTGACTCCGTCTATTGATTGAATGTGTACTATTGAATATAAGTTTCTCTGTCTAGTCAGCACAATTTCAGAAATACTGATCATCCACTCAGAGGTGAATTTGCAAAGTCCTTTGACATATTTCATAAGTACATTCAAATTATTCACACAACATCACTTTTAATGTTATTATTTTGAGCAGTAGAGTATTTGCAAACATGTGAATTAAACAAAAGAAATCAAAATATCAATTTCATATATATATATATTTTTAAATCGCTGATCATAAGCACTATTTTATTTTTGGTCCAAATTAAAGCATGTGGACCAAAACATTTGAAGTCTTGGAGTTTATCTAGAAAATACTTGTATCTTGACCATTTCTGGAACTTATCTATACTTTGTATAAATTAAAATGTATCATAGATATAGTGTGTGTGTGTGTGTGTGTGTGTGTGTAATTGGATGCCTATATATTTTCTATCTCTCCGCGGAGAGTACCTACAGGCTGTGACATCTAAGTAGCGACAGGCATACCCAGAGTCTAGGTCTTGATTTCTAATTGTTATTCTTGGAAAAACTAGGACTAATTGTAGAAATGGCTATCGCTAGGTCTGATGGCAAGAAAATACAAGATGAGTGGTTTCAGGCATCCACTAGTGTTCTTGAAACATGGGATATATCCTGCAGACAAGGGAGGACTAGTGTAATTATGTTTTTTTTTTAAGCTATGAAAAACTGTAATATGGTTTAGAATAAAACCTATACAATTTACATTCAAAAAGATCCTCTTATCCCTCTTTTATTCTTCCTCCTATATGTAAGCATTTTGAATTGTTTTTGGTTTCTCTTCATTTTTCCATTCAGACAACATAAATTTATACATACATATCTGTGCACAATTTTCTATACCAGAGTACATTATAGGTACTCTTCTGAATATTATTTTGCTTTGGTTGATGACATATGGTGGAAATAATGCATAACAGTATTTATTTCTTTTGATAAATGCATAACAATATATTACATGAATGTATCATGTCTTTTCAACTTCTTCCCTACTATCAGCACTGTTTCATAAAATATCTAGGTTCATTATAATTTCATATTTGTGCCAGAGTAATGTTGGAATAGATTGCTGGAAGTGGGATTTCTTGATCAAAGGACAAATTCTTAAATAATTCTGCTGCAAAATGCCAAGCTCTCTTCCAAAGTGGTTGTTACATTTTGCATAGTTGTTACAAATGCATAAGAATGTTGGGATGCCTGGGTGACTCAGTTGGTTAAGTGGCTGCCTTCAGCTCAGGTCATGATCCCAGCGTCCTGGGATCGAGTCCCACATCAGGCTCCTTGCTCAGGGGAGAACTCTGCCTCTGCCTGCCACTCTGTCTGCCTGTGCTCGCTCTCTCTCTGACAAATAAATAAATAAAATCTTAAAAAAAAAAAGAATGCTATTTATCCACAGCCTCATTCACTGTGTATATTTTCAAAATTTCACATTTTTAGATGAGGAATTAATGGTAGTATTTTATTTATTTTTTATGTTTTAATTTTTTTTTTTAAAGATTTTATTTATTTGACAGAGATCAGAAGTAGGCAGAGAGGTAGGCAGAGAGAGAGAGGGAAGCAGGCTTTCTGTAGAACAGAGAGCCCGATGTGGGGCTCAATCCCAGAACCCTGAGATCATGACCTGAGCCGAAGGCAGAGGTTAATCTACTGAGCCACCCAGGCGCCCCAGGATTAATGGTAGTATTAATTGCATTTGCCTTATTTTGAATGAGGCTGAAGTTCTTCTCATGTGTTTAAGCACCATTTGTGTTTCTATTTCCTGTTTGTTCATATCTTTCTCTAAATTCCCATTGGTTTGCTTCTCAATGTTTAGAAAATCTATCAGTCAGGGCACAGTCACTTTACCTTATAATACAGTAATAAGTTATCTATTTTATTGCTCAAATTGTTCCAACTTATATCTTTTATCTTTTTTAGGTTGGTTTCTGTGTCCTTCTGATATATCCCATTGTCTTGTTTTATGGACACTTCTTTGTTGATACAATAAGATGTTCCAGACTTATCCTATATATTTCCTCCAAGCATAGAATCAAGAAATCCTATCTCAAGGATCACTGATTTTTTTTTTTTTTTTTTAATGCAGGATGGTGATAGAAACCAAGATCTGGGAGGTGGGTGTGCTCGTTGTTGCTGCGGTACTGTTGCTACTCTAGCCCCTTGTAGAAGGTGAGGAGAGACAAGAACTTTCATTCATTGTTGGTGGGAATGCAAAATGATAAACCTACCTTGGAAGGCAGTTTAACAGTCTTTACACAATTAAACCTACTGTTACCAGATGACCAATCCAGCACTTACTCACACTGGTATTTACCCAAAGGAGATGAAAATTTATATCCAAGAGAAAGTCTGCATAGAGGTGTTTTTAGCAACTTTATTTATAATTACCAAAACTTGGAAGAAATCTAGATACCCATTAGTAGGTGACTGGACAAGTAAATTGGGACACATCCAATGGGATATTATTCAGTACTAAAAATAAGTGAATTATCAAATCATGAAAAGACATGGAGAAATCTTAAATGAAACCTCCAAAATGGTTTCCAAAGATGGAATCTTACATTCCATCTAAATGGAACAATCAAATCTGAAAGGGCTACATACTGTGTGATTCCAATTAAATGATATTCTGGAAAAGGTAAAACCATGGAGATAGTAAAAAGATCAGTGGCTATCAGGGTTTAGGGAGGCTAGAGTGATAGATGGGGTGCATAAGATTTTTACAGCAATAAAGCTACTCTGTATGGTACCATTATGACAAATACATTACATGTATTACATGTTTACCCAAATCCAAAAAATGTAGACTGCAAAGAGTTAGCTGTAACTTAAATGATGGACTTTGGGTGATTATGATGTGCCAGTGGCAATTTATGGATTATAACAAATGCACCACTCTGGTAAAGAATGTTGATAATGGGAGAGGCTGTACATGTGTGGGGACAAGAGGTGTACATGGGAAATCTCTGCATTGCCTCCTCAGTTTTGTTGTGAACTTTAAACTGCTCTAAAAAATAATGTTTAACAAAAACAGACCAACAAAGGTAATCAGGTAATCAAATCTTTAATATGAGCTTTTGTTCTAATCTGGCTAGGAGTTTGATTGAGTTTAATGCAGTTATATGTGCTACAGATTTCAATATCTGCTGGTGTCCTTGCTCCCCCCTCTTCTTGACTTTATTGTTCCACAGAGAGAGTCTGTACCTTGAATATCATTCCATTTTAATTGCTATTTCTAAACTGGAGGGTTGTTGGGTGCTGGCAGCAAGGTGGGGGCATGGAGTGTCCTATCAGCTCCTGATTAAATCACTTCTTTAGTGAGACTCTGTTTCTGGAGTGTGACCTTTAAAAGTGTTTTTCTTCCTTCTGGAGTATATATTTTTCCTGGTCTCCATTCCTTTCATTAATATAGCACATTCTAGATAACCTATAATACTGAGTGATTGTCATATTGAACTCACTACCAGCCACTTCAAATCTAAGCTGTCTAGTTCATCACTATGACCCCTTAATTTTTACAAGATCAGTCAGTAATATGTGCTCACTAAATATTTTTACATTGGTAAGTAAAATAATATCTATTTCAAATGTATCCCATCATTTAGACTTTTAAATTATTCATTCACACTTATCTGAGACTAACTGAATTAATGCATTCTCATCTTACTTGATTTACATTCTGAATTTAATAAACATGCTGTGAAAACATGATTAATGAGAAAAGTATTTTTGACCACTGAAAGGAAGGATGATATGACATTTCTTTAAGAAGTTTTTCACTCAGCAGCTGAAAATGAAAAAGTCTCTTGAATGGTTATAGGAAAAGAACAAACGGAAGAAAAACGTGCTTGTCCACATTAATGATCTGTCATTGCTAAAACATGAGTTAATGATTTGTCATTGCTAAGAGATAATATTGATCTTTCTAAAAATAACTCAATATTTGGAAACATCTGGGGCGCCTGGGTGGCTCAGTGGGTTAAGCCTCTGCCTTCGGGTCAGGTCGTGATCTCAGGTCCAGGGATCGAGCCCCGCATTGGGCTCTTGGCTCAGGAGGAAGCCTGCTTCCTCTTCTCTGTCTCTGTCTGCCTCTCTGCTTACTTGTGATTTCTATCTGTCAAATAAATGAATAAAATGAAATTAAAAAAAATATTTGGATCATCTATCAAAAATCTAGTAACAGTGGATTTTACTCATTACGGATATATTTTTTAAAAAAGATTTTATTTATCTATCCAGCAGACAGAGATCACAAGTAGGCAGAGAGGCAGGAAGCAGGCTCCCCGCTGAGCAGAGAGCCCGATGAGGGGCTCAATCCCAGGACCCTGGGATCACGACCTGAGCTGAAGGCAGAGGCCTTAACCCACTGAGCCACCTAGGCGCCCCTCATTACGGATATTTTGAGAAGTCACACTTTGGGGAAGAAAAATATTCTTTAAATTCTTAATCTTGAAATAAGATGATTGTAAAATTTTTATTTTGATCATTTTATGAACAAGGCATTTATCTAAACTATAATAGTACGCAGGCTTTTTGATGTAAGACAATGGTGTAGCATAGTAGACAAAACCAGGTTCCAGGATAGATTTGATTTACTGCAAGGCTTAAAATGTCTGCAGAACAACTTCATGCATCTTTAAAAGAAGATAAAGAAAAAGAATCAAACAAAAAACAAACAAAAAGAACAAGATAGAAATAGATTTGTGGTTTTAACCAGCCTACAGCATAATTAAATATAAATATTCTCCCACCCTTGATAGATCCAAAAGGCAATCCTTTCAGATGAAAGAAAAGAACACTTAATCTTCTTTCCTAAAATATTAACTCAGTTGTCCTTTAAATAAACTTCTGCCAATTACAGCTTTGGTATAAAGCATTTTATCAAGAGAGCCTATTTATAGAAAAATGGATCATATCATAGAGATGTTGCAGTGAATTAAAGAAAAACCTGACTTTGGTTTTGGTTTATGGGAAAAACACAAGGTTAAGAGCAGGTGATCAACAACCACTCTCCAATCTCCCTGCCTCTCCTTCTTTGTTGTCTCTTATCTCCTTGTGTTGGAAACTCAGAGATGCTTTATATGCAGCAGATCACATAGAGAGAGCGCATGTAATATTTGTTTATTACCGTAAAAATATACTCCTTCTACAGAAATATGAAAAACTAAGACTGGATGTTTAAAAATACCTTTATTAGTTCATTACAGTTTTTCAGGGGAAGAAAAGAAGAGCTCTGAGGAGAAGTTTTTAATAGAGCATAGTTATTTTACTTGACCACTAATTAATTAACTTTGTCAGTTTTGCAAAAATAGTGTCTCTCAATGTTGCTGAGTAGCATTGTTAATAAAGGCAGAACATAAAATGGAAGAATAGTTTCTTTTCCTCAATATAAGAAATAAAAACACCCATAAAATTAGCCTGCCAATATTTCAAAACAGGAATGACAGAAAATATTGACATATCTCAAAAGATTAATAATTCATTTCATGAAACATATGGAAGTTATTTCCTTCTTGAGAATTAAAATGTATTGGCAATGTATAGTTATACATAATCCATGTTAATTAAAAAAATTCACATTCTAGTGCTCTGAGCCATGCAGGCAAACTCTTTTCTCCAAAGTTCTATGGCCTGAAATCTCATTATGTTTAATTAACATTGGTAACAGGAATAATAATAACAATATCAAATTTTCTGAGTGGTTACTCTGGCTCAGACAGTGTGACGAGGGATTTATAGACATTATTTCCTTTAATCCTTACAAGAGCACCATAACGTACATAGCCTACAAGTTTCAGTTTTTAAAAATTAACCTTTAAAATGATTCACCTACAAGAGTTCACACAGTTGACAAATAAATAAAACATCTAAACCAAATATGACTAATTCCAAAGCCTAGTCTTGTATTTATGTGACATGATGATAATTTAAATATACTAAGATAAACTCAGGTTATTATAAGACCTTCATGAGCCTTATAAATCTGAAAGGTATCAAATTATGCATGGAAGTGTTTTCATGTTAAGTGAATTGTTCTATTTCTTTTTTTTTTTTAAAGATTTTAGTTATTTATTGGACAGAGAGACAGATCACAAGTAGGGAAAGAGGCAGGCAGAGAGAGAGAGGGAAGCAGGCTCCCTGCTGAGCAGACAGCCCGATGCGGGACTCGATCTCAGGACCCTGGGATCATGACCTGAGCCGAAGGCAGAGGCTTTAACCCACTGAGCCACCCAGGCACCCCAAATTGTTCTATTTTTTATTTATGTTAAGAATTGATTATTTTTTCCTATGTTTAATCACATTTTGTTTGTGATAGAATTTCTAATTTTTACTACTTGCAACGTCACCATGGTCTACATTTGATGTTACTATTTGGGTATAATTTTCTCCTCTTGGATGGTAAAGGCAAAAATCTTAACACTCATTATTTTATTCTGCATATTGCCAGAGTATCACACAAAGAGCAAATCCTCAGTATTTATTTTAAATCCATGAATAGAGTGGGCTTTTATAATATTTTAGAATAGCAAGTTCCTGGTTACATTTATAGCTCAGTAATTCCAATCAGAATACCCATTAATAAGAATAAGTGAACATTGCCTCTGTTGCATTTCATTTGCAAATGTTTACATGTACAGAACATGTGAAGATCTTTGAAACAATAATGAGTTATAAGTAAAAGGGGAAAATTTTTTTTTTTGTATATCAAGGTATTCACATAATAAAAGGATGTGAACTATGCCATCATATACATAAAAGGGGGGAGTAAAAGTTTAGTGCATTGAGGATGGATTCAAACTTAAGTGACCATCATTGTATTATACATTATTATATGCATATGACATTATATGTAAGCCTAATGGAAACCACAATTCAAAAACCTGTAACAAGTATGCAAAAAATAAAGAGGAAGAAATCTAAGAATATTGTTAAAAAAAGGCATCAAACTACAAGGGAAGAAAACAAGAGAAGAAAGGAACAGAGTAGAATTGCAAAAACAACTGTAAAACAAGTAAAAACAAGTAACAAAATGGCAATGTGTACATACCTATTAATAGTTACTATGAATGTAAATGGACTAAATGCTCCAATCAAAACACACAGAATGACTGAATGAATAAAAAAGCAAGACCCATCTATATGCTGCCTACAAAAGACTCATTGCAGACCTAAAGTGGCATGCCGATTGAAAGTAAAAGGATGGAAAACACATTGATCGTGCAAATGGAAGTGAAAATAAAGCTGGGTAACAATGCTTATATCAGACAAAGTAGACTTTAAAACAAAGGTTATAGGGATGCCTAGGTGGTTCAGTTGGTTAAGTATCTGCCTTTGGCTCAGGTCATGACTCGAGGGTCCTGGGATCGAGCCTGCATTGTACTCTCTGCTCAGCGTGGAGCCTTGTTTCTCCCTCTCCCTTCCTGCTCCCATGTTTGTGCTCCCTCTCTCTGTCAAATAAATAAAATCTTTAAAACACACACACACACGCACGCACGCACACACACACACACACACACAAGCTGTAACAAAAGACCAAGAAGGACACTACCTAATGATAAAGGGAATGATCAAATAAAATACAACAATTGCAAATATTTATGCACCCACCATGGGAGCACCTAAATCCATAAAGCAACTATTAACAGACATAAAGGAAGAGATTAATAATCACTCAAAAAGAGTAGGGGACTTTAACACCTCACTTACATCAATGGATAGATCATCTACACAGAAAATTAACAAGGAAACAGACACATCGGACCAGGTGGAGCTAAAAGGTATATTCAGAACATTCTATCCCAAAACAGCATAATACACATTCTTTTCAAGTACCCATGGAACATCTTCCAGAAGAGATGAGATACTAGGCCACAAAACAAATTCAAAAAAGGCAATCATAGGCTCTTTTCTGACCCCAATAGTATGAAACTAGAAATCAATCACAAGAAAAAATCCAAGAAGAACTAAACAATGAATGGACCAACCAGGAAATCAAAGAGGAAATAAAAAAATACATGGAGACACAAGAAAATGGAAACACTATGGTCCAAAACCTTTAAGATGAAGCAAGAGTGGTCATTGGACGGAAGATTATAGCAAAACAGTCCTACCCAAAGAAGGAAGAAAGGCCTCAAATAAACAACTTTACCTTATACCTAAAGGAGCTAGAAAAGGAAGAACAAACAAAACCCAAAGCCAGCAAAAGGAAGAAAATGACAAACACTAGAGTGAAAGTGAAAGTGAAATGAGACTAAAAAAGCATAACAATGAAAGCAGGAGCTGGCTTTTTGAAAAGATGGGCAAAATTGATAAACCTTTAGCCAGACTAATCAATAAGGAAGGAAGGAAGGAGGAAGGAAGGAAGGAGAAAAAGAAAGGGAGGACTCAAATAAATAAAATCAGAAAAGAAAGAGGAGAAATAACAAGTGACAGCTTAGAAATATGAAGGATTATAAGAAAATGTTAGAAAAATCACATGCCAACACACCCGACAACCTAGAAGAAGTGGATAAATTCCTAGAAACATACACATCCCAAAACTGATTCAGGAAGAAAAAGAAAATTTGAGCAGATAGATTACCAGCAATGAAATTCAATCTGTAATCAAAAACTCCCAAAAAACAAAGTCCAGGATCAGATGACTTCATGGGTGAATTCTACCAAATATTTTCAAAAGAGTTAATACCTATCCTTCTCAAATTGTCCGTAAAAGTAGAACAGGGAGAAAATCTCCCTCATTCATTTTACAAGGCCAGTATTACCCTGAAACCAAAACCAGATAAGGACAGTACAAAAAAAAAGAGAACTTCAGGCCACTATCTCTGATGAACATGGATGCAAAAATCCTCAACAAAATCTTAGCAAACCAAATCCAACAACACTTTAAATAAATCATTCATCATGATCAAGTAGGATATATGCCAAGGAGGCAAGGGTGGTTCAATATTCACAAATCAATTTATCAATGTGATACATCACATTAATAAAAGGGAAAATAAGAACCATATGATCACTTCCATAGATGCAAAAAAATATATATTCGACAGACTACATCCTTTCATGACAAAAACTCTCAGCAAAGTATGTTTATAGGGAACATATCTCAACATAATAAAGTTCATCTATGAAAAACCCACAACTAACATCAAATGGTGAAAATTGAAAGCTTTTCCTCCAAGAGCAAGAACAGAACAAGGATGTCCACTTTCACTTTTATTCAACATAGTACCGGAAGTCCTAGCCACAGCAATCAGATAGTAAAAAGAAATCAGATAACAAAAAGAACTGAGGAGCACCTGGGTGGCTCAGTGGGCTAAGCCTCTGCCTTCAGCTTGGGTCATGATCTCGGGGTCCTTGGATGAAGCCCTGAGTCGGGCTCTCTGCTCAGCGGGGACCCTACTTCCCACTCTCTCTCTGCCTGCCTCTCTGCCAACTTGTGATCTCTTGCTCACTCTCTCTCCCTCTCTCTCTGTCAAATAAATAAATAAATAAATAAATCTTAAAAAAAAAAAAAAAGAAATGAAAGACAATAGTATTATCCACACCAAGCAATATTATTAAAATGTCCAAACTAACCAAATCGATCTATAGACTTAATGCAATCCCTATCAAAATACCAAAAACATGATTCACAGAAATAGAACAAATAATCCCGAAATTTATATGGAACCACAAAAGGCCCCAAATAGCCAAAGAAATCTTGATAAAGAGCAGAACCGGAGGTATCACAATCCCAGATTTCAAGCTTTACTGCAGAGCTGTAGTCATCAAAACAGTGTGGTTCTGGCACAAAAATAAACACATAGTTCAGTGACACAGAATAGAGATCCCAGAAATAAATCCACATATATGTGGTCAATTAATCTTCAACAAAGGAGGAAAGAAAGTACACCAGGGAAAAAAAGAGTCTTTTCAAGAAATGATGTTGGGAAAAGTGGACAGCTACTTGCAGGAGAATGAAACTGGACCACTTTCTTATACCATACACAAAAATAAACTCAAAAATGGATTAAAGATATAAATGTAATACCTGAAACCATAAAATTCCCAGGAGAAAACATAGGCAATAATCTCTCTGACATCAGTTGTAGAAACATTTTTCTAGATATGTCTCATTTGGATAGGGAAACAAAATTAAAATTAAACTATTGGGACTACACCGAAATAAAAATCTTTTGGGCACAAGGAAACCATCAACGAAACAAAAAGACAACTCACATAATGTTCAATAATTCATTAGTCGCGTACAACTTAAATATAGAGAACGAACTAGTAGTTGCCAGAGGAGAGGTGGGGGGTGGGGAGTGAGTGAAACAAGTGAAGGGGATTAAGAGTAGCATTTCTCGAGATGAGTACTCAGAAATTTATAGAATTGTTGAATCATTATATTGTACACCTGAAATTAATATAACACTGTATGTTAACTACATCTGAAGACAAAAAATTAAAGAATAAAATTTAAAAAGGATTGATTAATCACTGATGGAAGCTGGTTAAAAACACAAGTTTTAAGCATTTGCTCACTCTTCTGTGATAAAAGTGAGTCAGATATGGAGACGTATTGGTTGAATTTTTTAAAAGCTTTGGTATTACTACATTTTCACTTTTAATATGTTTATATACATTTGTATTTGAAATTGTGGAATTATTTCAACTGTTATTAAATATGATATAATAAATATATAATTTAAATGATATTTAAATATAACATAAATATGTTACATATAAATAACACTTAAAGATTATATAATATAACAGTTAGTCTTATTAACATACCTTTTGTTATAAAAGATAGGTGAATGTTTCTGAAAATAAAAAAGAATTTGATGTTTTCTTGTGAGTACATTTATAATGATAGAAAATAATTAAGAAAGCATGATTTGCTTAAAAAATTGGATGATGTTTAATTGAGTTAAAGATGTTCTGAATGGCAAATATAATTATTACATTATGGTCATTATAATTGGGGTTACTATTTTAGCCACTTATGTGAATTTTTGTACCTAGGAACATTTAAATTTAATAATATTGGATGCATAAATAAACTAAAAATTATACTTGTGTTGAATGATTGTGGCATACTGGAAAATAATCGATAGTCTTACACTTTAACATGACCATATATTTTAAAATATGATAACTCTGAAGTAATCAGAAATTTTGAGGAGGTGCTTATAGGGACCACAAAGATATTTCCTGTTATTTTCATTAGTAGTCAGTCCCATTATAATAATCACAATATGCATAAAATAGTAAACATATGTATGTAATTAATTTCTTAATGTAATATGCATGTCTTCTAAAGACCTTATCTTATCATCTTATTTTTAAAACTGAAACAGCTATCCAAACTGCATCTTATTTTATATTTAACTCCTTAAAGATGGCTTCCATACGCTTCATCTGAAAGTAAAGAGAATATATCACTTTCTTTTTTTTAGTGCAACCTTTATTTTAAAAGTTAATTAATTCCCCTTATTCTAAACTTTACTCAAATGAGTCTATTTAGATCTGTCCTATTTTTTCCTGTTTTTCCGTGAGATTCTATATTCTTCACTACTCCCAGTCCTATCCTTAATTTGTTCACCTGCTGTTCAAGCACTTGTGAGATACCCAAATACTCTCTTTACATTTAAACTTATTATTGAAGTGGAGCTTATGGAAATTAATGCTCAAGTATAAATTTTTCATTCTTTCAGGAAGAATTTAAATGTTTCAGCATTTTTCATCAAGTTTTAGTTGGTTCTTGATCTTCTAGAAAGGCAGTGGTGAGATGCTGTTATAATTTCCAATGCATATATGTGTCTGTAAATGTGTATATCCATTCTACAGATGATACTTCCTGTTTTTCATTTAATAAAATATTGCAGAGATGGAGATCTGGTACTATTGCTATATACACATTTCGACCAGAGGACCAAAGGGAAGGACAAAAATAGGAGATTAGTTAATTAATCTAATTTTAATTGCTATAACCATCACAAATAATCTTTCTTCTATGAATTGTATTCCACAGTATGAAACAATGTTTCATATGAGCTTGATAAATAGCTATTGACAATTATACAAATCTTTTTGGGGGAGGGGCTCTAAATATTCTTTATTTGTGTGTGTATGATATTTATTCATTTATTTATCTCAAAGTTATTTTTTTTTAATTCCAGTTAACATACACAGTAATATCTTGAAGCAAATAAGAGGTATTAGGAGACAAATTGATAAATGTCCAGAATTTTAAAATTAAGATTCTTAAAACTGAAAATTGGTAGAGCAATTCATAAGAGCTATAATGGATTATAGAAGTTTTATTTGTGCACCTAGCTAAGTGAAAGTCAGTAGGATCTAGAATGTGTTCCCTAAGAATAAATACTTCAGAATATATTCAGTTATCAGATATTGGACTTGGAAATCATGGTTCCAATTTTTTTAAGATTTAATTCTTTATTTTAGAGAGAGAGAGAGAACATGTGAGAGTGTGTGTGCATGAGCAGGGGGCGGGACAAAGGGAGAGAAATTTAAGCAGACTGTATGCTGAGCACCGAGTCTGATGCGAGGCTAGATCTCACAACCCTGAGAGCATCACCTGAGCCAAAACCAAGAGTCAGACGCTTAACTGACCAAGCCACCAGGGTGTCCCATCCATTTTTAATGTAATGAATGCTGAATTTAGCTAAGTGTTTATTACATTCCTTATTTGAAAAAATTCCATAATGTGGTCTCTCTTATAATACATTTAGCTAATTTAATAGAAAATCCCCATAAATAGGTTTTATTCCTACGAACTTCTTCAAAATATTAATGAATAGATTAATATCAAAATGAAGGTATCTAATAATGAACTTCATATTTGACCTCATTCTAGTCAATGGCTTTTGATAAATAATGGTTAGACAACAGAGTAGGAAACACAGCAGGAAAAGCAATATTTCTCAGGAAAGGAAAAGGAACATTAAAAAGGAGATCACATCAGACCCCTGATTCACATGGCTCAATGTCCCTTAACTTTTTAAATTTTTGTGTGTTTTGAATATATTGTTTTGTGGTTCTCTCCGTATTTCTCCCAACAGATCATCATGTCAGTTAAATATTATTCAAAAGAAACCTTTCCACTATAAAAAAGTCCCTGTTTGCTTAAAAGTGTGGAGTGATGTATTGTAAATGTGTGTCATTCTAGTGGGCATTTTTTTCCTCCAAATTTTATTTATACTATTATAATTACTTTAAAATACAGAAATACAGGAATAGCAAAACGGAAACACTGTTGGTTTAGCAATCAGCTGCTAATAACAGATAACACTCCACATTATAGCTCAGAACCAATATTCACTCAACTTTGGCATAGCTGAAGACTTGGCGATTGTGTATTACACTTCTAGATTTATGTCTTATAGGAACTCCTACAAAGTGTACCAAGATGTATAGAAGTGCTCTGTATAACAGCAAAAACCTTGAAGACTGTTCTCACAACTGCAAACTGTAACAGAATCGACCATGTGCTGCTGTATACATTCACATGATTTAGTATTATACATCAAGGAAAGTGTAGCAACTGGTATTATGTTTAACCAATGGAAGAACCTTAGAAACATTCTAATGCATGTGAATGAAGTACAATATTTTTGGCACATACATGTGTAAGTGATTAACACATTGTAGTGAACCCCGGGCACAAACTGAAGGCCTCCCTACCCCAGTTACAGGAAACATGGCCTGTTTTTGGCTCACAGTTTAGTCTCAACCCAGGATTTACCCTCAGTGGAGGAAACTGCTTTGCCTGTGGTTATAATTTCTCTCTCCAGGGCAAACTGCCCCCAAGGACTGGTTGATATAGAGGATAGAAGGTGGAAAGTCCAGCCCCCTTGAGATCTCAACTTACCATTTATAGGAAGACTAACTTAAACTGTCTTAATTATAAAGGAAAGGTATTAGCTCATTGAATTTGAGATATTCAAATTTCAATCACTTTTAGACTCTTCCTTGAACCACAAGGAGTGGTTACAAGTGCATGTACATTGGAAATTGTGGAATCCAGAATCTAGTGAAAACATGTTTGTTTTAATTGTTCCTAATATATATATATATATATATATATATATATATATATATATATGCCAGTGCACCCACAGTGTTCTAAACTTCTTTTCCAACTATTGAGAGGTATATTGGAGAGGATTAAAACATTCTTAAAATGCTTCACCACTTAGACTTCTGGGGATTATATTCCAGGATAAGAATGAAGGGATGTCCTACTGAATTGGACCCCCTCATTCAGTGAGGATGTTGGATTTCTGCTGTAGTGTTTCCAAGTTACAGCTCTTACCCTCAGAGTCAAAATAAATGTGTTTTCTAACATGGGCTGCAAGTCCAGAGCAGAAATTATAATAGTGTGACCCTTAGAGATTGTTGGTGATCACTGATTAATCACTATGTTCTAAGGATTTATTGTGTGAGCAGTGAACTCAAGTTTTACTTGATCTGTGTGAATGGAAAGCATTGATGTCTGGCTGATGAGGGCTGTATTTGAGAGTCTTGCCTTTTTAATCTATTTTTACATCAGAGCCAATTCACAGACTCAGAGTCTATAAGTGAAAAATAGTTCACCCACATAAAAAAGAAACCTACAACATTCTTACACATGTACTTAATATTCCCCAGGCCATCCCTTAGGAAAAAAAAAACAACTAAGAAAGTGTTCCAATAGAACTCATAATTTGGGGATTTACTGTGTACTAACACTGAGGTGTAACACTGAGGTATAAATTGCCAAGGATGGAAAATGTCCCTGGAGTCTACTAATCAGAGGTGACAAAAAGTTTCACTTAAGACTTATATAGTAGGACAGATGGATTCAGCTTTTTTTTTTTTTTTGGAATTTTATTTTATTTTATTTTCAGTGTTCCAAGATTCATTGGTTATGCACCACATCCAGTGCTCCATGCAATTCGTGCCCTCCTTAAAACCCATCACGAGGCTCACCCGTCCCCCCACCATCCTCCCCTCCAAAACCCTCTGTTTGTTTCTCGGAGTCCACAGTCTCTCATGGTTCATCTCCCCCTCCAAGTTCCCTCAACTCCCTTCTCCTCTCCATCTCCCCATGTCTTCTATGTTATTTGTTACGCTCCACAAATAAGTGAAACCATATGATAATTGACTCTCTCTGCTTGACTTATTTCACTCAGCATAATCTCTTCCAGTCCCGTCCATGTTGCTACAAAAGTTGGATATTCATCCTTTCTCGTGGAGGCATAATACTCCATAGTGTATATGGACCAAGCTTTTGTTATAGCCACAGGTCTTGAATCTAAAATTTTGAACTTTGGATAGAAACCCAAAAAAGAAGAAAGGAAGGAAGAGAAGGAGAGAGAGGAAGGTGGAAAGAAGGAAGGAAGAAGGGTGGGAGGAAGGAAGGACAGAAAGAACAATGATCTATAATAGTACCCCGACTAGTGTACTAGGGCTATTATCACAGGAAAAATAAATGTGTTAAAAGACTCATCTACCTCTCTACACCACCTCTTTCTAATGATATAATCATTGTTGCCATTAAATTCTGTTTAATTCATTTGCTTATTTGCTTGGCGCATGTAGGAGACACATGGGTTTTGGAAATTGACAGTAGGTTGTCATCCACTTATTCAGGAAGTATGAGTATCCAAATGCAGCTGCCATTCCAGGTGCAATCCCTTTAGTGAGATGAGTAAGCATAGCCCCCGGCATCTAGTGTACAGATGTTGGTTTTGGCCTTCTGTTTTGCTCCAATTATGAACCATCAGAAGCCACTTGATTATACTTGTCAGTGGCAGTGATATTTCACCATCTTCTCTCAGGGCTTTGTCAGAGCTCAGGTTCTCGCTCATAATCTACTCTGAATGGAATTTACTATCTGACTATCCCATAGGACACTGGCCCACGACTTCGATGACATCATGCCAACTCAGTCTGGGGAAAGGGAATTGGCAGGTATGCTCACTTCCTGTAAAGGAGATATGAATACCATGGTGGTAATTTAACTTTATGAAGACAGAAGGGTCTACCCTATAAGGTAAATGTAAGGAATTTATTGATTTGAAGCATATCTCCCAAATAGCTTACAGATTCCTGTGCTTTGCCCCTTATAGGCAAGAAAAAAAAATTGATGAGACTTTTTTGGATCTGGACAAATATCATGTTTAATTATGAAGTGATATGACCAACTATCCCAAGCTGTCAATTAAAAAAGTTCTAGAGTTATCCACATATATGTGCGTGTATAACAATAATCTGTCTTTAAGTTTAATGTAGTTTGGAAGATAAGATGAAACTGGCCCAAAGGTAAGTAAGGTCCCCATTCATCTCATCTCCAGCTCACATGTGGGGCCTCATGTTGTGTTCCTTCTGACCCTATAACTGAGAAAGAGAAACACTAGATCCTAGTTTATAGGTGGGCTTATTGTTTATATTCCATCACCTACTTATAAACTGTTACAGCAGAACATCCCTGCTTAGGAATACCTGGAAGGTACAGTAGAAAAAAGAAATATCCATTTGCTAAATTTTATGCAGTAGAACTGGGTATTAACCTTGCCTAAAAAGGGATGGTCTGACTGGCAGAAATACACCAGTTAATGGGCAGTATTCAATATTTAGACTGTATGGTAATGTTCCTGGAAAAGACAAGATTGGTGATTAAGAGGATGGGGAGGAGGGGCACCTGGGTGGCCCAGTTGTTAAGCAGCTGCCTTCTGCTCAGGTCATGCATGATCCCACGGTCCTGGGATTGAGCCCCACATCGGGCTCCCTCCTCAGCGGGAAGTTTGCTTCTCCCTCTCCCACTCCCCCTGCTTGTGTTCCCTCTCTCACTGTCTCCCTCTCTCTGTCAAATAAATAAATAAAATCTTAAAAAAAAAAGAGGATGGGGAAAGATATACAGTAGATCTCTCAAAATGACACAGAGTGTTGGCATATTTTCATCCCACACTATGAACTATTCTATAGGTAGAATCCACTGGGAGATGGCATGCACACTTCTACCTAAATTCCATTTTCAAGACCTTGGTCATATAACAACACTATCACCTACTGTGGATGTTAAATTTTTTTCACAAGTCAACATTGTGACTACTTAATGGTCTCATGATGAAATGAGCATAGCAGCTGGGATGGAAATATATATGCAATCAGTAGCATGGATTTTCTTTCAGCAAAGTTGATCTTACCCCCACCACCGGAAGACGCTGCCAATAACAAATACCAACACTTAGCCTCCATTGTGGCAACATTCTTGGAGAGGTGAAGCCAACCAAGAATAATAATTAGGTGTGAAAGTTCTTTATGAAGATCAAGAGTAGGTATAATAAGAATGGGTCATAGTTACAAAAGAAAATTGATTAGAGTCAGCCAAGGCTGCCATAATGAACTACCAGAGACAGAGTGGCTTCAACAACACAAATTCTTGTTTTGCAGTTCTGGAGGCTGGCAGTCTAGACCACAGTGCTGGCAGATGGTCTCTGTGGTTGTCCCTCTTTGCATGAGTGCCCTGATGTCCATATGTGGTCATCTTCTCTCCTTATAGGAAACCAGTCAGATTGATCAAAGCCCATTCTAATGGTCTTTGTTACTTAATTATCTCATTAGAAGGCTTATCTCTAAAAAAAAAAAAAAAAGAAGGCTTATCTCTAAATACAGTCAAATTCTGAGGTATTGAGATTAGGACTTTTTTTCTTTTTAAGATTTTACTTATTTATTAGAGAGAGAGCACACAAGCAGAGGGAACAGCAGAGAGAGAGGGAGAAGCAGTCTCCCCACTAAGCAAGGAGCCTGACACAGGGTTTGATGCCAGGACCGTGGGATCATGACCTGAGCCAAAGGCAGATGTTTAACCAGCTGACTGGGCCACCCAGACGCCCGAAGTTTAGGACTTTAACAAATGAATTTGAAGAGGGCATAATACAGCCCAAGATAGCAGGTGAGCAATTGGTAATGAAAATGAAAATGGGGGTGCCTGGGTGGCTCGGTGGGTTAGCCCCTGCCTTCGGCTCAGGTCATGGTCTCAGGGTCCTGGGATCGAGCCCCGCATCAGGCTCTCTGTTCAGCGGGGAGCCTGCTTCCATTTCTCTCTCTGCCTACTTGTGATCTCTCTCTCTGTCAAATAAATAAATAAAATCTTAAAAAAAAAAAAAGAAAAAAGAAAATGAAAATGAATGTGACTATCTGATGGTTTGAGCGGTGTGCATGAAAACAGAGTACCAGAGGAGGGGAGTTAATGGAACTATAAGAAACTAGAACAGTCATTGTCAAAATTTAGTGAATATATAAAAAACTGAAGGTAACTCTGAAATTCAGCTTTTTGAGACCCAGCTGTAGAGCTTCTGTGTTCCAACAAGCAAAACATGATTTCGAGAAAGAGTATTACAGAGAAGACTTTGAGAAACCCTAGATTATGGGGCCAGATGGATCCAGAGAACGGGAAAGTCACTCAGGATGATAGCAGACATAGGATGGATGGCAAAGCAAGACCCTAGGACAAGGTTCTATGTTTCTTGCCTTTTGATTTTAGCTCCTGGAAAAAAAAAAAAAATGTAATGCCTTGAATGTTGCTTGAATAAATGGGAAGAATTGCAGATTTTAGAAATTTGAAAATTCTACAGTAGCTAGAATGCACTTGCTAGATCATGTTCAGACATCAGTTCAATGGTGGATAGGATTTTATAAAGTGATGGAAATGTTGATGAAACTAAGCCAATGGTACACAAATTACAATATGATGAAGTAATTCTGTTAGGTCTAAAATAGAGAACAGGGACGCCTGGGTGGCTCAGTTGGTTGGACGACTGCCTTCGGCTCAGGTCATGATCCCAGAGTCCTTGGATCGAGTCCCGCATCGGGCTCCCAGCTCCACGGGGAGTCTGCTTCTCCTTCTGACCTTCTCCTCGCTCGTGCTCTCTCTCACTGCCTCTCTCTCAAATAAATGAATAAAATCTTAAAAAAAAAAAACCAAATAAAATAGAGAACAGTCAGGGCAATTGTTTCAATATTTGCAGAAATATAAATGAAGTGAGGATTTTTTTTTAATTATACTCTAACTCTAGAGGGCAGAGCTCATCAATAAGTAGGAAATAGGGGAACTTAAATTTTGGCTTAATACAATGGAATTCTTTAATAAATAGAACTTTCTGAAAATGAATAGGAACCCACCATTTTTTTTAAATGCGTTTATTTGTCAGAGAGAGAGAGCGAGCACAGGCAGACAGAGTGGCAGGCAGAGGCAGAGGGAGAAGCAGGCTCCCTGCCGAGCAAGGAGCCCGATCTGGGACTCGATCCCAGGACGCTGGGATCATGACCTGAGCTGAAGGCAGCCGCTTAACCAACTGAGCCACCCAGGCATCCCAGGAACCCACCATTTAAGCCCTGTTTTTTCCACGTCTGATTACGTTTGGGCAGAATTTACATACCATATTTGAGACTGTATTACTTTCTACACATCAGTTGGAGTCTTTTCAAGGAATAACATTTCAAGAATTTGATTTTTTTAAAAGATTTTATTTATTTATTTGACAGAGATCACAAGTAGGCAGAGAGGCAGGCAGAGAGAGAGGGGGAAGTAGGCTCCTCACCGAGCAGAGAGCCCGATGCGGGGCTCCATGCCAGGACCCTGGGATCATGACTGGAGCTGAAGGCAGAGGCTTTAACCCACTGAGCCACCCAGGTGCCCCAAGAATTTGATTATTTTTTTAATTAAAAAATAATACCAGTTTTGCAAAATTCATTAAAATATCAAATTTGTCCTTGTAATATACAAAACCAATGTGAATTATTTCCTCATAGTTACCTGACCTGTAAAATAGTTAAAATATAGTTGAACATTATACTTCCTTAGAAAAAAAAAAGAAAGTGAGCTTGAAGTAGGAATTGTTTCTTTTTTCTTTTTAATATTAGAAATAGAATTCACAAAGACATTGAATGAGACTACTGACAGCACATGAATCAGATAAAAGTGTCAGGAGTCTGGCTGCAGGAAAGCTTCTAATCCTTTTCACTGCAGGAGTTTTCTCTGCTGGGTTTTCAAATAATCCCTGTTAACAATCAGAGCAACTGAAATGAGTACCTCCGTTCTAAATGCTGAAATGTCTGCGTCCCCTTCCAGGGCTCCACTTATCTTCCCACGGTTTATCTCTGCTCAGCCAGCCTGCGCCATCTTTAATCGGGTATTGGCACTTGGTCCTTAGTGATTTGGCCTCAGGGGAACTTTCTGTGCAACGCTGGAGAGTTCATTGAACCATGAAAGTAGTTTATCATATTGTTCTGTTAGGGCTTAGTTTACCCTTCGGAGAGTTGTTAGTGGTAATTCTATTAACAATCATCAATAGACTAAGTCTAAAAAATGAGCAGTAACACTAACCATCTTCTGCCACACCTAACCAAATTTTTGGACTCAAAAAAACACCCCACGATCCACCCTCATATTTGTTCAGAGCAATATCTGCAAATAAAAATAGGCTTTCTTCATGCCATAGATTATTAATGCCAAACATTTTGATGCACATTCTCTTTACATATGTATATATATTCTTGTTGCTGGAAAAAAAAATCCTTTATAAGATTCTTCCAAAAAAAATTTTTTATCTCAAACACCTGGTCTAAGGTAAAAAGCAATGTTTCTGATTTAAAATGTTTAGTTTGTCTTGTCATTTCTTTCAGAAAACTATTTAAAGGAGCAGGCTTGAGGCATATATTAAAAATTTAATTCCTCACTAGTATATTTGTTTTTATTTATATTTATATATATAAATTATATATACTTATATATAATATATATATTTCAAACTCCATCGAGAGTTAATATTTATCCTTTTAGTAACCTTTCTCAAGACTATAAAGTCCATTTGATAAATACGATATGAAGGAGCTTTAAAATATGAGCATTGCATAACCTCATATAGTTCAAAATGAAATACTAAACCAGTACTGAAAGGTACATCAAAATTAGCAACAATAGGTAATAATGTGTCCATGTCAGGTAACTAATTTAAGGATAGGAATTAGATAACATTTTTGTTTTATGTGTTTTAGGACTTTATACAATTCCTTAAAAAGTTTATTTCAATAAAGCAATAAGTTAATTAATAAATGATTCTATCTAAAAAGTAGAGAATACTAAAAATGTTTTAGAAATCAAACTAAGAAATTAATACTGATTACTTATAGTGATAGGCTATTTCAAAATGTTTTGATCTCTAAGATTTTAAAAATTAAGTAAAACATTATCCCCTTAGCGCACTTGTAATTTTAAACAATCCTATATTTTCCTTTGATCTAAAAAGTAGGATTCAGGACAAAACTAATTCTATCTGTAAAGAGTTTAGTTTTAAAAGAAATCTTAATTTGGGTGCCTGGGTGGCTCATTCAGTTAAACAACTGACTCCTGGTTTCAGCTCAGGTCATGATTTCAGAGTTCTGGGATGGAGCTCCAAGTCAGGCTCTATGCTTGAGATTATCTCCATCTCCCACTCCCCCTGTCCTATCTCTCTCTCATAAGTAAATATATTTTTTTAATATTTTGTTTACTTATTTGACAGAGACACAGCGAGGGAGGGAAGACAAGCAGGGGGAATAGGAGAGGGAGAAGCAGGCTTCCCACCAAATTGACCCGATGCAGGGGTCAATTCTAGGACTCTAGGATCATGACCCAAGCCGAAGGCAGACACTTAATGACTGAGCCACCCCAGTGCCCCAAATAAATAAAATATTTAAAAAAATTTAAAAAAAAGAAAGAAAAAGAAAAGAAGTTTTAAACAACATTCAAGAAAACAAAATACTTACTTAAATTATATTACAGTTTTTGCTACAATGACCCCAAAAGACAAATTCAGATCTTTAAAACTTATTTAAAAGAAAAAAATCAGGGGCACCTGGGTGGCTTAGTGGGTTAAAGCCTCTGTCTTCCGCTCAGGTCATGATCCCAGGGTCCTGGGATGGAGCCCCACATTGGGCTCTCTGTTCAGCGGGGAGCCTGCTTCCTCCTCTCTCTGCCTGCCTTTCTGCCTACTTGTGATCTCTGTCTGTCAAATAAATAAATAAATAAATAATCTTTAAAAAAAAGAAAAAGAAAAAAATCAGAGTTACTTCCTTAATTCTTTGGAATATATTATGAAAAAATAATTATTTATTTTATAAAATTATAAAACAGCGAAAGTATACCTGACTTTTGAAAGGCACATACACACTATGTAGTGATTATTGCTCATACAATCTGGAGACCTCAAGTACATGGTCAGTATTTTTAAGAGCAGTATTTTTTGAAACCTAGAGAAGAATGGGAGTACATGAAAAGCAGAGGCAGAGGTTGACTTGAACCTAAGGAGTACAGCTGGTTCTCTAAGAATAAAGAACATGAAGGGGTGTATTTGTGGTTAACTTACACATTAAATAATGAAAGCTGTGAGGGTTCATGTTAAAGCTTTAATTTTTTCTATAAACTTAGATACCATATTCCTTTTCAGAAGAGTATAATAGATATTTGGAGTCCACTAGGCTTAATTAGGTACCTTTCCCTACTGTTCCTAACCATAGCCACTTATGGATAAACAACGTGTATTGATACATCTGATCTGATGATAACGGGTAAGGGGAATGGTTGGTGAAGGAGGAGGTAAATAATAAGCTCACAAATAATCCTCAACTTGACGAAAAAGGAGAGGAATATATAGGATGCAATCTGAATTAGAGATGTTTCCACAGCAGAAAAAGATGCTCCCCAACCAGTTCTATTTCTTACCAATATAAGGGAGAAAATGAATTTTACTAATTTATGATTTCCACAAAGAGATGAAAAAGAACAACATATTCTCTGTTTAGAAGTCCACAGAGTGGGGGTGCCTGGGTGCCTCAGTCGGTTAAGCCTCTGCCTTCAGCTTGGTTCATGATCTCAGGGTCCTGGATTAGAGCCCCACTGGGGTTTTCTACTCAGTGGGGAGTCTGCTTCTCCCTCTGCCTCTCCCTACCTACCTCATGCTCTCTTTTTCTCTCCTGCACTCCTTCTTGGTCAAGAATAAGTAAGAAAAATCATTAAGAAGTTCACAGGGCAGATCACACTGTAGAAAATAGCTGAGTAGGCAACCCCACTGACTTATCTCTCCACATAAATACCAAAAGATTAAGCAAAAAATCTATGAATAAACTTTGTCCGAATTCTGGAAAGCCATCAAAGGTTTACAGGAACCAAACACATGTTGAATCAATACAAAGGCAACTTACACGTGGTAGGGAAGCTCTGTGACCATTATGCTTACACTTTCCCTACTCCCATTCGTGGCTTACTAGCCAATTTGAAGATGGAAGTCTGTGATTCCAGTATGGGATTCTGGTCTCTGGTTCTGAAGGGAAAAGAGCAGATCTTATGGTCAATGAATTTTTTCTGTTCTACTCTGTCTGCAGATTGCCTAACAGGGTGAAACAAAGCACTTATCTTTGTTTTTTCTAACTCAAGACTCACTAAGTTTGGAAAAGAGGCTGCAAAAGAGGCGACTGAACATCTTAAGGATGTTCTTGAGGAACTTGAGGAAAATATTGAGAAATTTGAGGAAAAATATTGAAGTTGGGGCAAGTAAGAGGACACTAAAAGCCTAGGAGGAAAAGTTGGAGAGAGTATCTTTGGGAAATTAAGGCTCTCAAAAGTGTTTGTGTATTTTGGAGAACTAAGAAAGCTACATGCATGCCAAAGGTAAGACACATGTTCAGAAAAGACCAGACAGATACTAAGGTTTCATTAATGCCTGATTCTGGACTCAGTGAAAGCAAGAATTGAAAGCTGAAGCAGATTTGTAAATGGACTGGCTAAATTTTGAAGGAGTTGTCAAGCATAAAGTCAATTCTCAAGGACTAAACAAGGTTTTTATTTCTCCCATATTTATTTCTCCCATTTCAGCCATAGAGGAAAGCAAGATACAAAACTCAAGGAAGGGAAGGGAAATATCATGATCTCCAAAGCTGCCATATTATAATATTCAAAAAGTCAAATTTTCAAGAAAATATAGGAGAAAAGAATAAAAAAGCCTATCAGAGTAAAACAAAAACAAAAACAAAATGTCCCTGAGGAAATAAACATTGGACTTAAATCAACTACCTTAAGTTTTCTCAAAAAGTAAAAGAAATCATACAGAAAGAGTTAAAAGAAACCAGAAGATGATATGTGAACAAATAGAGAATTTCAATAAAGAGATAAAAAATATAAAAATAAACTAAATAAAACTTTGCTGAAAAGAATAATAATTGAAATGAAAAAGGGTTTTCAATAGATTTGCAGCAGGAAAAAAGAAGCAATGAATTTAAATATAGGTCAATTGAAATTATACACTCTAAAGAGCAGAAAGGAAAATGAACGGAGAAAATAAGAGAACCAAAGTGACCTCTGAGACACCCACAAACATACCAGCACATGCATAAAAGTTATCTCAGAAGAGGAGGAGAACTACGTTTTTACCCAAAGGATATAAAAATAATGATTAGAAGGGGCACCTGAACCCCAATATTTATAGCAGCACCATCAACAGTAGCCAAGTTATGGAAAGAGTCCAAATTGTCCATCAACTTAGTTTTGTTGATGTTTTAGTCACAAGTTTACATCCAACTGATGAATGGATAAAGAAGATGTGGTATATATACACAGTGGAATATTACTCAGCCATCAAAAATATGAAATCTTACCATTTGCAATGACATGGATAGAGCTAGAGAGTATTATGCTAAGCAAAACATGTTAGTCAGAGAAAGACATATGCCATAAGATCTCACTCATATGTTGAATTTGAGAAACAGATAGATAAACATAGTGGAAAAAAGAGAGGCAAACCATAAAACAAATTCTTTTATTTTTTTTATTTTTTTTTAAGATTTCATTTATTTATTTGACAGACAGAGATGACAAGCAGGCAGAGAAGCAGGCAGAGAGAGTGGGGGGTGGGAAGCAGGCTTCTGCTGAGCAGAGAACATGATGTGGGGCTCGATCCCAGGACCCTGGGATCATGACCCTAGCCGAAAGCAGAGGCTTTAACCCACTGAGCCACCCAGGTGCCCAACAAACTCTTTTGTAAAAGATTTTATTTCTTTATTCGACAGAGAGAGAACATGAGTGGGGGGAGAGGATCAGAGGGAGAGGAAGAGCAAACTCCCTGCTGAGCAGGGAGCCCAACTCTGGGCTTGATCCCAGGACCCTGAGATCATGACCTAAGCTGAAGGCAGAGGCTTAACTGACTGAACCACCTGGGAAACTCATAAGAGAGACTTGAGGAGAGAAAACAGAGTGTTGATGGAGAGGGGTGAGTAGGGGTGGATGGGTTAAATAGGTGGTGGGCATTAAGGAAGGCACTTGTGATGAGCACTGGATGTTATATGTAAGTGATGAATCACTAAATTCTATTCCTGAAACTAATGTTCACTATTAGTTAACTAACTAGAATTTAAATAAGAACTTCAAACAAATTTTAAAAAAGGAAAAAAAAAAGAAGAAGAAGAAGAGAGAGAAAACAACAGAAAGAATAGGTAAGAAATACTGGTGAAAATCTTCTTTAATAAAAGATATATATATATATATAGATATATCTATATATATATATAAGAAGCTCATATAAATTCCAAGAACCATAAACATAAAGAGAACCACACTGAAATACATAATCAAATTGTCAAAAAGCAAAGACAAAAAAACAAACAAAGAAAAAGTCAACAAAGCAATCTTGAAAGTAGCAAGAGAGGGACAATTTGTCAATTTAAGGGATTCTCAAAAAATTAAAAGTTTCTCAACAGAACCTATGAAGGTCAGAAGGCAGTCTGATGGGATATTTAAAGTCCTGAAGGGAAACAAAGACAAAAATGAGAAAACCTATGAATCAAGAATTCAAAGTGTGGAAAAACTATCCTTAAAAAATTAAGGACAGATTAACTAAAATAAGACATTCTCCAGTAAACAAAAACTGAAGAAGTTCATGTGTAGCTGACCTGATGAACATTGAATGCTACAGGGAGTTCTTCATGAAGGACACAGACAGGAATTTGAAGCCACATGAAGAAATACAGAATTTTGGTAAGGTTGACTAGAAAGGGCCAATATAAGGCCAGCATCATTACATTTATGCCTTTGACTTCTCTTTTTTTTTTTCCTTTATATTTCTGGAAGATGAGTAGTGGTACTTGCACAACGACTCAGAAAGCAGGATCCTTTGTGGGAAGAGAAGGAACATGACAGAACTATTTCTAAGTTCAGATTATTGGGCCTTGATTCCTAGGACTACTTCAGTTGATTTGGGGTGGTGGTTAAGAATCTTAAAATTTTTAGAAAAGAAAAGAAAGAAAAGAATAGACAAAAAAGGAATCTGAACATTTTCAGGTTTTGAAAGCTTATATGATTCTTTTGTATAGATAGTTTCCCTTAGTGAAAGGTTCACCAAGAATTAATTTTGGTGGGAAAAATACCGACGTCTAACCTAGGAAGTCTAGGCTTGGTTTTGTTGATGTCTAGCTCACAGGTTTACAGAATGTTAATCCCACATATTGCAGTGATTGAAATAAACAGTGAAGGAATTCTCCTCCCTAACCTTCCATGTTATTATAAGCAATAATGAGCTTTAGGTAAAATTATTTGAGCAACCCAGAGGGACCTAATTCACTAATGAAAATTTAAAAAAAATACATATAAAAACAAATGCCTTTTATTATCAAAGGAGAGAGTTGCTCCTGTCTACTTAATAAAGTAAAAATATAACAAAAATGAAAATCAGTATATCCATACACTTTCACAGCTGGATTTTGTATTTTAGAAACCCACAGGAATGTATTACAAGAAAAAAGAATTATAGGCATTATTATCTCACACAACAAGATTGACTTGTTAGAAGTTCTGAGATCAACCAGTTGGTTACTAGAAAGTAAGCACATTTTTCTGTACCTGCATTGCACAATTGTTGAGTCAAGTGAAGGAAAAGTATTAAGAGTCACACGGTCAAAATGAGGCAACTGTCAAAGTTACTTGGTTGTGTGGTTCTAGGAAATGCTGTTCACACATAATGGATCTAGTTAACTTATTTTCTGTTATACTTAATAAGCAGAAAAAAGAGGACAAAAACATCTCATTTTGTATGTGTATTTTTTGTTGGATTTCAATTTACCCATGAAGGTGATCCTTAGGGATATATTTCATTAAAGCATATGAAATATCTTCTACTTAGCAGGGCTGAATTTATGGAAATTATTTGGAAAGCCAAGGCGTGCATGGTACAAAATTCTACTTCCACCAGACAAAGCAATTTGATTCACATAGGAAAAACTAATACTCTGAATACTAGTTTTTGGTTGATTTATTGTTTTATCCATTGCAGAACTCACTAACTTAGCATGAATTCCTGATCCAGAACTAGTTTTAAAATATAGTTATTTAACCAAAAATAAAAAGTAATAACTCATAAAGGGTACTGATTGACTAGAAAAGTAGATATTCTACACAAAAAGAAATTGTAGAAAATTTTAAAATAAATTTCAAAAGTAGCAGATACATTTAACCAAAATCTTGAATTGACTGAGTTTTGTGCCTAGATTTACTTTAATACTTAAATATATGTTATTCAGAACTCTTACATACAGATTGTAGGAACCACCACAAATTTATAAAAGAGCATTTTTGTCTCTAATGTACATAATTCCATATCTTGGGTTGTAATAATAAACATTTTAAATGACTTTAAGAAAAATATTCTCCAGACTCTGTGGCAAAATGTCTGAGCTCAGTTTTCTTTTTGTTTTTTCAAAGATTTTATTTATTTGTTTGATAGTGAGAAAGAGAGAGAGAGAGCACATGCACAAGTAAGGGGAGCAGCAGGCAGAGGGAGAAGTAGGCCTCCCACTGAGCAGGGAGCCCGATGCGGGGCGCGATCCCAGGACCCTGGGATCATGACCTGAGCTGAAGGCAGATGCTTAACGACTGAGCCACCCAGGTGCCCCTGAGCTCAGTTTTCTAGTGGCAATGATAACCTTATACTTTCGTCACTTCTCTGTTCCCATATTCAGTGAACATGTGCATTGGAAAATGAGGCATTTTCCCTACTCCATTGTAGTGTGCCCTGGATCCTTCTAGAGAAGCTTATTCTAAAAGTACTCTCTGAAGATTAAAGTCATTTCCCTTCCGTTATCCTGTTCCAACAGAGTTCATAGATCTCTTTAGTTCATGAGTGGCTTGGAAGGTTTCTATAAACTTCCTGAAATAGCATGTAGACATGTTCTCTGAACATGCTCTTTTCTTTAAGGGCTCATGTGATCATATTTTCAAAAAGGCTTTGACTACTCACTATTATTGGCAAAAACGATTGGCAGAAAATATGATCTAGACATTACAACAATACTATTCAAATCTCTCTATAGTAAAATCTTTCCGTAGTAGTTATTTAAAAAAAGATGTAACTGGATCCATTCCTCCTGCACACACAAAAGAATAATGCCAAATATAGCAGAGATCTAAATACAAACACTAAAGCCCTGCAAGTATTGGAAGAAAATATATATCAATTCTTTTATAACATAGATACAGTGAAAAGTGTTTTAACTATGACTCAAAATGTAGATGCAACAAGATGAAGTTCAGCTACTTAGAAATGGGGAAAGAGTTTTTGGACTGAAAAAAATAGTATTTTAAGCAAAACCAAAAATCAAATGACAAAGAGGAGCAACTATTTCCAGCATTTATCCTAAAAAAGGATTAATATCCCTGAAGGGTTAGAAATTTGAAAACTGTGGATGGTAAAGATCCAGAAATTCAGTAAAAATAATAATGGGGAAATATGAACAATTTATAAAAAATGTTTAAATACAATTAAACCTAGGAAAATGTGCTCTACTTGAGTCTAAAAAATAAAGCAAATGAAATTATTTTATTATAATTTTTTACCTGTTTGGCAAAAATTAAAATCATAGTAAAATATTGTGTTGGTAATGGTATAAGAAAACAGACATGCATTAATATATGCATGTACTCATTATACAGAATTCATAAATAACAAGGACTGTCAAAAATACATGTAAACCAATAATAAAGTTTAAAAACCCCCAACTGTAGTGTATCATCCTAATTATAACCAACTCAGGCAAGAATCACTTATGGCTGCTAAAAATAAAAGGTAATTGTTCATAGCATCTCCCCTCAGATTAGTCATTTATCATAAAAGGAATAAAACTACTTTAACAGTGGGGAAGTTGAATAGACACCACCTTGGCTAAGTGATCAGAGTAAATATCACTGATAAAAAACCGACCTGACATCATGTGCCCCTGATATGGATAAAGTGAAATACAAATCATTCATACACTATTCTGGATGAAAATGCATAACTGGGATTTAATTGTGAGGGAGACATTACACTAACCTAAATTAAAAAACATGCTTCCAAAATATTAATTCACTCTGGGGTGCCTGGGTGACTCAGTAAAAGTAGGACTCCTGATTTCAGCTCAGATCATGATCTCAGGGCTATGAGATTAAGCCCCACATTGGACACTGTGCTGGGTATGGAGCCAGCTTAAGATTCTCTCTCTCCCTCTGCCTCTACTCTTCACTCCCTCTCTAAAGTAAATAAAAAAGCAAACAAATAATATTAACTGTTTCCTTTAAATGATGACAATAGGGGCACCTGGGTGGCTCAGTGGGTTAACCCTCTGCCTTCAGCTCAGGTCATGATCTCAAGGTCCTGGGATCAAACCCCGAATTGGGCTCTGCTCAGCAGGGAGCCTACTCCCCTGCCCCCCTGCCTGCCTCTCTGCCTACTTGTGATCTCTCTCTCTGTCAAATAATAAAATAAAATGAAAAAAAAATAATGACAATGATATGAAAGACAAAAAGTAGAGAACTGGTTCACTGTTAACAGAGAGTATAGAGACATGATAAATGCAATATATTTGCATGGGTTAAATTGTAATTTTTAAAAAAGAATCACTATATATGACATTATTGAAACAATTAGGAAAATTTGAATGTGGGCTTTATAATAGATAATAGTATTAGTCATTGTATAACTTCCTAATTTCGGTAATTGTACTTTGGTTACATAGGAGAATTTTCCTGACATGCTGACAGGAAATATTTAACTCTGCATTATAATTAAAATATAAATTTTAGAGGGGAGCCTGGGTGGCTCAGTCAATTAGTGTCTGATTTCAGCTCAGGTCATGATCTGAGGATCCTGGGATTGAGACCTGTGTCGGGCTCCCCACTTAGCTGGGAGTTGTGCTACTCCCTCCCTCTCTCTCTTTCTGCCTCAGCTTATCCTTGTTCTCTCAAATAAATAAATAAAATCTTTCAAAAAAATAAAAAACATAAAGTTTAGAGTTCACCCACACCATGTGTCATTGTTTAGAAAACAGTAAATAATGGAAGTTTGTTATTAGCTTAGTCCCCAAAATAATATTTTTGTGCCGTACTATAATAAATAACAAAATAAATAAGGATAATATTGTTAGCAGAGCATATGACATCTCAATTAACCCTAAATTTATATGGTAAAGAAATGTCGTTAACATTTTCTAAATAAAGCTCCTGCTTGTAAAGAAAGAAATCCTTCATTCCTAAATGGAGCTCATAATAGTTTACCAGTTTGTACAAGGGTTCCAATGTAGCCACGGTGAGGCTGAGATTTAGTCAAAATGAGAATAATTTCAAAGTTTACAGTGTAATACCCAAACCTTCCTAGTTGAATGAGCTAGGCTACAGACTTGGGTGAAATCGAAGAAGAGAAAAAAAAAAAAAAAGAAGTCTTTCTGCCTCAATTATCAGTTAATCAGATGATAAACAAACATTTTATTGCATTCTCAGTATCATAGCTGGCATCCAATAGACTTAAACATGTAAGAGTTTATGGTCTAGCTAGAAAATAAAGCAAATAGGGGCGCCTGGGTGGCTCAGTGGGTTAGACCTCTGCCTTCAGCTCAGGTCATGATCTCAGGGTCCTGGAATCGAGCCCCACATCGGGCTCTCTGCTCAGCGGGGAGCCTGCTTCCCCCCCGCCCCCCGCCTGTCTCTCTGCCTACTTGTGATCTCTCTGTCTCTCTCTGTTAAATAAATCAATAAAATGTTTAAAAAAAAATAAAGCAAATATATAAAAGGCAAAAGAGGCAATTCAGGCAAATTATAGAAAATAATTTAGCATTGTGTCCTGTTCTCCTTTACTTGATCGTGGAGGATTTTCCTTAAAGTTCTCCTGGTCCAGGACGCCAGGATGCTGACATATGTGCTATCTCTTTACATTTTGTAAATACCTCATGCTAATCCTAACAGGGCACTTAGCATACAACTTTTATTATTTTCTTCTATGAATGAAGTGCTTGAGTATCGTTGATGTTATATTTTTAGGCATCTTCCGAGAAAAAAATAACACAAGAGAAAAACACACAAAAAATAAATGAAACAGTCTTGACTTTCTGGAGCGCAGATCTGAGAATTGTGAAAAAGGTCCTATCACTGCCCTGGAGTCTGGTTATTTCAATAGTATCAATGCAGTTAGCAGTTTCGATGGTGCTGCCTATGGACATTTATATGGCTTGAAGGGAGATCTTCATCATTAGAACGTGAAGTCAGTGAGATCCAAGACAATGAGATCCATTAGAGTAAACATTATGAATTTGAAAAATATAGGACGGGAAATATTGATTAGGCTTAACAGCAAAGGATAACGGCTGTAGGGTGAGTGGACTGCACAGAAGGTAATTTCAATGAAGAAACCCTTCAGGACAAATTTGAGCCAATGCTATTATGTATTAGAGGAAATTTGCAGCATTTGTTCCTAGAATACGTAAGCAGATATTTTAGAGTTTAGTCTTATACCTCTCTATTTGGGAACATTACCACATTTTATAAGTTCTTATTATTTCCTTGCATAAAATATTTAATATTTACCTTGTTTTAAATGAAAGTATATCTATTTTTTTTTAATTTTATTAAATGTTTTATTTCAGTTCTGGTATAGTTAAGATACGGTGTTGTATTAGTTTCAGGTGCTATCCGTTGTTAATTTAAAATCGTTATAAAGGCATACAGTTCAATATAAGGAACTGCAAAAGAAGTTGGTGTAGGGCTTAACAAAAAGTCATTTTAAATAGTCATAAAATAATTTGTCTTTTATATTTGACTAACTTCTACATGGTAAATGCTATACTTGCATCTACTAGAGAACTCTGGTTATTTCTTAATTAATTAACAATGTCTTTAACAAAAGAAAAACCATCATTACCCAGCGCATTGAATAAAATGCAATATTTTAACTTGGATGTCTGTAAAACAGGATACTTGTCACCATATATAATGAGGTAGGAACTCATTTACACAAGGGTCTACATAGGCATAGTTGAAATTACAGAGCTTAGATAGTATTCTGATTTAACCGAATAGTAACCAGATAAATGTGGAAGCCGATTTCATGTTCTTACCACCAACATATTGGTGGTTGTCCTGATGAAGAACTAACATAATAATAACCAAATAAAAGGAAATCTTCCAAACCAGAAATATAAAAATTCAGAGATGGGCCTGCATTTAAGAGAAAAAAATAAATATTTTCCTAAAAACCAACAAATACATCTCTTTGGATAACACCTGCTTTCCGGCAAACCAAATGTACTATTATTTTAAAGAGTTCTTGAACAATACTTCATTTTTTTAAAGTTATTTCAATGGACTTCTTTTAAAACAAAATTAGTTGCGATTAGCATTTTAAAATTAACTCTCAGCTTGTAGATATCATTATTTCACATTAGTTTTGTCAATGGCACATTAAATTTTATCTGGACCATCCATAGTGGAGATAAGCCATTCTTTTTAGCTACTTAGCATCTGAATTAACATTTTCTGCTTTAGGAGGTCCCCACATTATGAAAGAGGGTCTGCTTCGACTGTAAACATTGGAAAAGGCAAATATTCACTTTCCCAGCCTTCACGCTGATCACACACACATGCATCATGGGACCTAGGCTTAGTCTATCGTGTGTTCTTACTCCACAATTTGAATGTCTACGATGCAGCAGTTACTTCTTGATATCTTGTACAGTGTCTGCAGCTACTTTAGATTCCTGTGGGTGCAAGTGACAGAAATTCCGGCTGCAGCTCCCATTTGTCCTGTGAGCTGTGCCCTCTGTGACATCTCTGCCCAAAGGTGATGCAAGTGGTAATTCCATAAGACAAGTTCTACAGAATATGATAGAGCTTGTTCATATACTTATTTTTGGATGCGTATCTAAGAAATGCTGTTCTCGGTTCTCTGGATATGATGGAACAGGTGATAAGGAACTAAGAGCCTTGACTAATTATGAGAACCTCCAGGTATCTTGCCTCCAATAGAGTAATTATAAGTGGACAGCCAAACGTTAGCTGGAGATGTCTCTGCTTACAAAAACTAAAAGGAGTAGACACTGAAATAAAAATCATACCACTCCTCTTCTTCCCCTCATTGCTAAAGCAAAAACTTCTTTTCTAGCCTCTAAGACTTTAAAGAATTATTCTATGCTATATTTTCCCACAATTGCTGTTCATCATATTAAATTTTCATCTTATTGCTCCTTAACAACAACAACAACAAATTGAAAAAAGAGATTTTTCACAGGAGATTCCACATCCTGAAACTCTAAGATTGATTAATGTTTTCATATGAGTAAGTGTTTTAGATTATAGAAGGCATTTCTTTCTGAATTTTATATTGGATAGTGCATAGGAGGACTTCTCAGAATATGTATGTTACTAAGCAATAGTGTATATTTATATGGTTAAAGAGAGCATCACTGCAAATATTCAGTTATTTAATCCATATTAAGGAACTATAATATAAGAAGAAAGAGCTAAGTGATTATCCACATTGAGATCAAAATGTTAAGATGTTCAAGACTATCATGTGATATATTTTTCTGAATTACCAATTACTTCTGCATCAGTAGAGCCATGTAAAATCAGCATGTTGTTTAGAAAATTAGAAGAGGACAGTAAATGTTTTTTTCCCTGAGCAGCATGTTATAGAAGATGATTTTCAATGATTATAAAATCCCAGCAATTTTCTTTTATCTAGATGGATTGCCCCCTCACCATCTTCTAGAGGCTGCCACTTATAATGATCTTACAGATTTACTTTGCATCACAAATCAGTCATCCTTCGGCAAAACAAATTCTGATAAAGAGGAAGATTATTTATACTTAAGGAAAATGCAAATGTTTGATATTTTAAGCAATTGATAAATTTCTTGCACTATGTGTGTATTTATGTTCTCAAGATCTAGGACCAAGTGGGGGTGCCTGGGTGGCTCAGTGGGTTAAAGCCTCTGCCTTCGGCTTAGGTCATGATCCCAGGGTCCTGGGATCAAGCCCCTCGTCGGGCTCTCTGCTCAGCAGGGAGCCTGCTTCCCCTGCTCTCTCTGCCTGCCTCTCTACCTACTTGTGATCTCTGCCTGTCAAATTAATAAACAAAATCTTTTAAAAAATTTTAAAAAAAAGATCTAGGACCAAGTGTTTACTATTTTCTTTTGGTATAAAATGGTAATTTAAAATAGTATTTACTATTGATATCACATATTTAAGAAACTGAAATTGTGTCAGTCATTAAACTGTTTAAATGAAAGTAATTTAAGTATATTAGATTATTCTAGAAAGGACAATATGCTTTAAAGTTCTATTTCTGCAGGGATAAAGTATCTTATTTCAGAAACTGTTATAGATTTAGGGACAATATGAGGGAAAAAAACACCTTTTGATGACATCTGAGAGTAAGTAAAAAAGGTAAGAACTAAAGGTAATGCCATTCTTAAAAGAAGAGAAACACTCTCGATAAAGCTTTCCTTTAATTGGTTGGTTCACTGAATACACTCCCAATTTTGGGCCCACAGAGAGATGGGCCCATGTAAAACACAGCCATCTTACTTGTCTGAGGAGGTAGAGTTTGTAGCTGTCTGGGAGATTGGTTACTAAAAGGAAAGAGCCTGGAAAGGAGGAGGTCACAGTGTGGTAAACCAAAATCAGATTTAAAATTTCACCATATTCGTGATGACTTCAAAATACACATCATCAAGCCAAACCCCCAGAGCACCAAAGGCAAAGGAACAGACAGAGAAAGTCTAGAATACTCTGTTCTCTCTGCTTTGTTCTCTAGTTCACCTACTGAGGCCTTCACCCTCTGAAATACTAGGTTTTTTATATAGCAATCTCAGATCTAGCTCCAAAATGTGGTCACTAGGTTTTGTCTTCTGTCTCCCAAGGTAGTGTTTGAATCGTGGTTTCTACTCCACCTTAATTGGTAACCTCAGGATATAGTGGGCTCTATGCTTATGTATCTCTCTGAATTCATACTTTTTCCTTCTTAGCTTCCACTTTCCCTCCTTCTCCTTTCCTCTCACACCTTCCCACCCTTCCATCTTTTTTTCTTCCTTCCTTTCTTTCTTTTTCTATTTTTCCCCCCTTACTCTAAGAATACCTTCTGATTTTCTCTGGTATATCAACAATTTATACAGGTAAAGATATTTTTACCTAGAATTATGATCATTATAAGAAAGACCTCTTTGAGCAGTTGACCTACCATATTTCTGGAAAGAGAAGCTCATTGCACAGTTTTAGCGAAGTAGTAAGCAATACATCTTTTTGACTAGCGATCAAATTCATTCTGCTATATGATTGAGTTGAAGGTTCCATGACTCAATAATTAAGTTGGGCTTTTTCTGCCTCGGTGAAATCCTCATCAAAGGAATTTTACTGTGAAGCAAAATGACTGAGGATGTTACTTATTTTATAACTAAAGTTTAATTTTCATCATATGTAAAAAAGCCTCAAGCAATCAACTCTCTTTATCTACCAATTGAACTTAAATTTCATTACTGTGATGTTATTAGGTGCAATAGGGTAGTGAATTTGCAAAACCATGATGGAAGGTATGCTTTTACAGTAGAGTAAGTCATCACAATTTGACCTTCCTTCATTAAAAAGCTCCACAAAGATCAATGAATTAGTCACCAATTGTAACAAACTTTATCACTTTTACAACAAGATGGATATTTTCCACATTGTGAAAACCTGAAGCAGATGCCTAGAGGTAAGCTAGTGACACAATAATATAGAGGCAACTGGTACATTTGGTCTGCTAATGCCATTGAAATCTATTCTATAACTCATAGTATTATTGAGTCTGCAGACATTCCACATACTATTTTAAAAGTGATTTGAAACTGATATCGTTTGGGGGCACCTGGGTGGTTCAGTCAGTTAAGCCATCTGACTCTTGATTTCGATTCAGGTCATGATATCAGAGTCATGAGATTGAGTGAGCCATGAGTTGTGCTCCGTGCTCAGTGGGGAATATGCTTGACATTCTCTCTTTCTCCCTCTGCCTCTCACCACTGTTCATCTTCTCTCTCTTTCTCAAATAAATAATAAATAAAGTCTTTCAAAAATTATATATCATTTGAAAATGTGTTCATCATTGATTTCACAATCATGGACTTTGTACAAAATGTATCCTCATTAAAGATACACAAAATGGTCTTATCACTAATGTTTTATAAACTTTAATATAAAGAATTTGTCCTATATTTAAGAAGCTATTGTTTAAATAGGAGTACATCAGGAAGCATCTGATAGCATTATATGTGGATTTGGTCATCTCTTTTTTGACTCATATTCAATGTAACTTTATTTATTTATTTATTTATTTAGTATTTATTATTTTATTTGTTTGAGAGGGGAAAGAGAGAGAGAAAGAGCAGGGGAAGGAGTAGAGAAGAAAGGAGAGGGAGAAGCAGACTCCCTGCTGAGCAGGGAGCCCTATGCAGAGCTCAGTTCCAGGACCCCTACATCATGACCTGAGCTGAAGACAGATGCTCAACCGACTGAGCCACCCAGGTACTCCTTAATGTTACTATATTTCTAACCCAAAGTTTGATCCACTATTCCTTTACTGTGGTCACATTATCTGTTAAGATGCTTTTACAGCTCAACTTGAAGGAAATAAACCATACACATATATTTCTTTAATGTTTGTTAGATTATTAGTAATTCTCTTTTTAGCTATAAAAATTAGATGTAAAACCAAGTTGTCATGCTTCATAAAAATAATTTGATGTTGAGTAAAACAATCAAGTGGCTAAAACATGATTAAACAGAACTGAGGGTTGTACAATTAAAAAAAGAATTTGGGGCACCTGGGTGGCTCAGTCCCTTAAGCATCTGCCTTCTGCTCAGGTCATGATCCCAGGGTCCTGGGACTGAGCCCCACATCGGGCTCTCTGGACAGTAGGGAGCCTGTTTCTCCCTCTGCCTGCTACTCCCCCTGCTTGTGCTCACTCTCTTGCTCTCTCTCTCTCTGACAAATAAACAAAATCTTCTAAAAATTTTTAAAATAAAAATTTCTGCTCCATATCATCCTAGTATTGGTACTTACCTAATATGATAGTTCTATTATTGACTTTTTTATGAATCTCCATACTGTTTTCCACAGTGGCTGCACCGGTTTAGATTTCCAAGAGTACATGAGGGTTCCGTTTTTTCCACACTTGCCAACACTTGTTATATCTTGTCTTTTTTATTCTAGCCATTGTGACAGGTGTGAGGTGATACCTTATTGTGCTTTTGATGTGCATTTCCCTGATGGTGAGGGATGTCCTGAGCCTTTCTTTAAAGAAACACTTGGAAAGTTGGCTAACTTCGGAAAAACATATATGATAATGTGTACTTTGCCTGTTTTGATTTGATTTGCAATTGTGTATTCATAACCACACACCTTTAAAAATCTGGAGGTATTGATCTCCTTGTATTCAGTATTGTTAATGTAATGTCTGGTTCCAGTATGATTCTTATTAGTGTCCCGTTCTTTACCTTTTAAAGCACTTAGCATCCTCTTGTCCTTACCTTTGCACACTGTTTCAAGTTGTAGTGATCAAGGTTGTATAATACAGGCACAAAAGCAGGCACATAGATCAATGAAACAGAATAGAAGACTAGTATTAGACCCACAACTATATGGGTTAAGTCAGTTAATCTTCAACAAAGCAGGAAAGAATATCCAATGGAAAAAAGATAGTCTCTTCAACAAATGGGGTTGGGAAAACTGGACAGCAACAAGCAAAAGAATGAAACTGGACCACTTTCTTATGCCATACACAAAAATAAATTTAAAATATATGAGAGACCTAAATGTGAGACAGGAAACCATCAAAATCCTGGAAGAAAACACGGCCAGTAACCTCTTTGACATTGGCCGTAGCAACTTCTTACTAGATGCTTCTCTTGACGCAAGGGAAACAAAAGCAAAAACAAACTGTTGGGACTTCATCAAGGTAAAAAGCTTCTGCACAGCAAAGGAAACTCAGTAATCTTCCATGTGAATTCACGTTCACCATTTTGTTTTGTAGTGCTTAACAGAGATTTCAGGCTCAAAATAATATATGGTAAAAATACAGTTTTGTAAATCAGTCTTTAATGATACAATGAATGAGGCAATAAGTACTAAATATGTATGAAGAATTATACAAAGGTCATATATTCAGGTTGTCACACTTCAGGGGTTTTTTTGTATAAAAGGAATCAGAGTTTATTTTTATTTCAATATATATATATTTCATGTAAGCATTTGAATATGTTTTCTACTAAATTTCTTGGTTTAATTGACTAATACTTTCACAGTTCTTGTCAAAATCTTTGGAGGTTATATCAGAAATGATTCTGTATCTGTCATAGTTTTTTAATTATTTCATATCTTTATATTCTAAATTTTCTCTCACATCTTTAGTGCCTTTAAACTTATGGTCAAGCTTATGCTTCTAAGATGTTTGTGAAGCAAAATAAATGAGACGCTAAAAATATTGATTATCAAAATTAACACATTGAATTTTGATGAATTTATGTATGCCCATGTGTGGCAAAATGTTTTGAGACCCCAAATTCAAAATGTTTTCTCTACATATTTGAATGCAATTAATTTTCCAGAGAAAATATCCATACTCAACATTCATTCTCTAGCTTTCTTTACATGGATCTGGTTTCAAGTACCATTGTTTTGAGAAGTAGAAAAACAAATAAATCAGATGGTCCATGAAACAAAAGCAATTCAGTTAATACTCATGCCCTTTCCTGATATTGAGATCAAAGAGATATTTCTCTGGGGATTTGTCTTAAGAAAAGCAGTATGTAGCATAAAAGCAACAGACACCTTAGGGATGTTGCTTATACGATCCTTCATTGCATGTTGATGGCATCTTGCCAAAATGCAATTCTGTAAATGCTCTTGTATTAGGAGGTGGTAAAATTACATGATCTGGGCTGCTGGTACACTTACATTATGGATTAATTTACGGATAGCTATTAGAGCATTTAGAGATATGAGTGCAATGCTTACCATTCAGAAATTTTCCCATAAATACTTTGCCTCTCAACTTGCTTTTCATAAATATTAAGCTATAGCAGATTTGACGTTATACATCCTGACAAGCAATTGGATTACAACCATTCCATACTGATGATTCAGGCCAGAATGTCATTTGTTAACAGTCAGCTGATCCAGGGAAAAGAATAAAAGTGACTTATGAGAGCTGAGGTACCTAAGAGGGAAATATGCCATGATAAGGAAAAAACTTAACACTGTACAGAGGTTTCCTAAGCCTGGCAGATATACCACCCCCCAAAAAAAATTAAAAAATAAAAAAAATCTATTTTCAAGATTTTTAAAATTTTGTTTTAATTCCAGTGTAGATTATGTAGTACAATATAGTGATCTAACAGTTCCATACATCACCCAGTGCTTACCAAGATAAGTGTACTCTGAATCCCCTTTCCCTATTTCCCCCAGCCCCCCACCTACCTCCCCTCTGGTGACCATCTCTTTGTTCCCTGTGGTTAAGAGTCTGCTTTTTGGCTTGACTCTTTTTCTTCCTTTGTTCCCTTGTTTTTTTTTGTTGTTGTTGTTTTTTTAAATTCCACCTGAAATCATATGGTATTCGTCTTTCTTTGATTGACTTATTTCACTGGGTGCCATACTCTCTAGGTCCATCCATGTCATGACAAATGGCAAGATTTCATTCTTTTTATGACTGAGTAATATTCCATTGTGTATATATATAACACATCTTCTTTATCCATTCATCTGTGGATGGATGCTTGGGGCTGCTTCCATCATTTGGTTCTTGTAAATAATGCTACAATAAACATGGGGTGCATATGTCCTTTCAGATTAGTGTTTTTGTTTTCTTTGGATAAAATAGCCAGGGGTAATGACCATACCAAGATCTCAAAGAGCACCAAACATTTGCCCCTGGACCAAACACGTTTTACATGTTTTATGCTGAGATACTGTTTTAGGGGATAAAAGAGAGGCTTAAAAGTAGAAAATTCCACAAAAACATCTGGCTTCCATGATGTTTTAGAAAATACAGTTTAGAAAAACAATTTCTAGTTTCTTTAACATATTAGAAAACATGGCTACACTGGATTTACAATCTTTTATGATAATATTTTGTTGGAGCTATGCATGGTTTGTCTCATTTAGAGGTGCATGTTGTATCATGAACCTTTGTAGTATTTGCTTTCATGGCTCCTACCAAAAACATAGCTTAATAAATGCAAACAAGATTCTTTAATTTTATTTCATGTACACTAGATCAACAATAAATTGCACATAAAAAGTGTTTATACATCTTACTGTTGATATACATTCTAATTGTTTCCAGGTTGTGTCTCTAAATAATTGAGCCACCCAAAACATAAATGTGCATGTCTGTTGATGGTGTATGGCTTCATTTCCATTAGGTAGATTCCTAGAAGGGACACTGATGTCTTAGGATATATGTTCAGTAGACACTGCCATTTTCCTTAAAACAGCTTGCTAGCAGTGTTTGAGCATTTGTTTCTCATCTGTTATTGATGATTTGTTTACACATTCATTTTTAGCCTATTCAGTATATAACAGTTCGTGTATATATCAGTATATACTGTGTCAGTATATAACAGTTCGAAAATCACCAATGACAACACAAAATCCTTTCCATATCACTAGGAGGCTGAGGCATCATTTTTCATTGAATTACCTGTTCAAAACTGTTGCATATTTTTTTAGAGTGACCTCCCTCTTTTTCTTATGGATTTGAAGGTATTCTTTATATATTTCAGATGCAAATCTGTTGTATACATACAAAAATTGTTTGGGGAACAAAAGTTAATTTTAATGAAGTCGTATTTATTAAGTAAAATATTCATGCATATTTAGTGTGGTTTCATATTCTTTGATAAATCTGTGCTTACCTAAGGATTATAAAGATATTCTGTAATATAATCATCAGAAGGTTTTATGGTTTAACTTTTCACATTCAGGAAAGTATTCCATCTGGAATTGATGTTTGTTTATGCTGTAAGGTATTTTTCAAGACCTTTCTTCTCCTGAGTATCGGTTAAATTCAGCACCATTTGTTAAAAGACCATTTTTCTCCAGCCACATTTCAGTGACATCTTTTTAAATCCAGTGACCATATTTGTGTTGAAATGTGTCAGGAATCTATTTTTTCCCCATTAGTTGGTTTGTCTATTCTGTCACCTGTACTGGTTGCTTTTACTTATTGTGGCACTATGATGAGTCTTCATTTCTGATGGTATATGCTTTCCAATTTTTATCTTCTTTAAGATTCCATGGGTTCCTCTTGGCACTTTTCATTTTCCTACAATTTGAAGAATCAGCTTTCAATCTTGACAAAGATGTTTATTGGGATCACATTAATACTATTGGTAAATTTGACAAGATATGAGATGTTTAGCAGTATTGAGTCATTCAAATCCTGAACATGTATTTCCATTTAACTAATCATCTTTAATTTGTCTCATAGATGTTAGATACTTTTTTGGAGTGCCACAATTTTGGAGTAACAAAATAACACCAAGTATTCCTTGGTATTTGATATTTTCTGTTGTTTTTACTAGTGATTTCTTTTTAAATTTTATCTTTTAATTATTTGTGACTACAGTGACTTTGTTTTATTCAGCAAGCTTGTTGGTAAAATTCACTTATTGTGTTTAATATTTTATCTTCAGATTCTTTGGACTTTGCTACATAAAAAGACAGCAAAAAATATTTTCATTTTATTCTTAAGATAATTTCAATTGTGTTTCTTTTTCTTTTCTTACTAAAGTTCTAGAGCTTTGGTCCAATTTGAATGAAGTAGTAATGATGAATATTTTTATCTCACTCCTCATTTCAGAGGGAAAGCATTAACTATTTCACCATTGGTATAAGGTTCACTGGTGCTGGTTTCAAGATATATTTATGAGATTTATATTTTGCAAGAGTTTTCTCATCAATGTGTGTTATGTTTTATCAGATGGGTTTTCAGTTTTTATTTCAAATGGTCATGTAATTTTTCTTTTTCTCTCTGTTAAATGAGAAAATAATTGAGTTTTGGAAGTTATACCAATTTTGTAGTGCTGCACTAAATTGCACATGGTCAAATTTCAGACCATTTTAATATTTCATTTGATGTATACTATACATATAATAAATTTCTCATAAAATGTGCTTATCCATTTTGTTGTGAATACACATTTTAATTGATTAAACAAAGGAGAATACATTCTCCTTTTTACATATTGCTGGATTTAATTTACTGATATTTTAAGATTTGTGCATACATGCTTATAGGAGATTTCCTACACATCTTTCTTCCTTTGAAAGCCTTGCCAGCTACTAATATCAGCAGGTATCAGTGTCATGGACTCATAAAGCAAATTGTACAGCAATTATAAGGCATTTTCTCTTCATTCCCTTAAGAGTATTATGTATTGGTATTGTTTCTTTTATAAATTCACTGATAAAGCATGTAGTCAGAGTTTTCTTTGTGGATAAGTCTGACATAATTCAATCTCTCTCTTAGATAAAGAATTTTCAGATTTTCTTTCCCTTTTTCCCCCTACAATTTCATCTATAGTTTTATCTTCAATAGAGTAAAGTTAGCCCTAATATTATCTTATTTTCTCTTTAATATCTATGGGATCTGTAGTGATGCCCTTTTCCCATTCCTGGTATATATTGTTTCTCTCTCTCTCTCTCTCTCCCTCTCTTTACATCCCTCTCTCCCTCTGAGCTTTTTGGGGTAATATCAATTCAGAGAAGAAAATTTTGGCTAAGCCAATTTTTTTCTATTATAAACTGGTTTCTAAAGTATATGCATTGAAGGTGGTAATTTCCACCTACAAACTTCTCCAGATGTAATTAGCATATCATGCATTATTTTTATAAACATTGAATTATGGGTTACCTGGGTGGCTCAGTCAGTTAAGTGGCGGCTTTTAGCGCAGATCTTGATCCCAGGGTTCTGGGATTGAGCCCTGTATTAGTCCCCCTGCTCAGCAGGGAGTCTGCTTTTCCCTTTGGCTCTCCCACTTGTGCTCCTTGCTCTCTCTCTCTCTCTCTCTGACAATTAAATAAATAAAACAAAAAAGTAACATTGAATTAAAGTATTTCTTAAAATATTATTCTTTTACCATGAGTTATTTAGAAGTGTTTTATGATCAACTTGATCAACATTTGAGAATTTTTTAGTTTTATTTGTGTTGCTGAATTCAACCTTAATTTTTCTCTAGGCAGAGAATATACTTTGTATAATGTCAGTTCTTTGCAGTTAGTTAAGATTTGCTTTAGGCTCTTACATAAAATTTCCGATAACTGTCTCATGTACAATTAAAAATGTATAATGTATGGTTATTGATTATATATATTAAGTTGGACTTCTTAATATGAAATTCATATATTCAGATTATTTATTATTTATTTTTAAAATTTTTGTAATTATTTATTGTTATTTCATTATTTATTATTTTCCAATTTTTTATTTAAAATACAAATAAAAGGGGCGCCTGGGTAGCTCAGGAGGTTAAGCCTTTGCCTTTGGCTCAGGTCATGGTCTCGGGGTCCTGGGATTGAGTCCTGCATTGGGCTCTCTGCTCAGCAGGGAGCTTGCTTCCTCCTCTCTCTGCCTGCCTCTCGGCCTACTTGTGATCTCTCTCTCTGTCAAATAAGTAAATAAAATCTTTTAAAAAAACTTTAAAAATACACATAAAATAAAATTTATTATCTTTACCATCTTTATGTATACAATCAAGTAATATTAAGTACATGTATATTTTGTGAAATCATCACTACCATCCATCTTGAGAACTATTTTCGTCTTGCAAAACTGGAACTCTGTATACATTAAAACTCCCCACTCCCTTTTCCCCCTGTCTCTGGTAAACACCATTCTACTTTATGTCTTTATGTTTTGACTACTCTAATATACCTCATGTAAGCGGAATGATACAATATTTGTTTTTTGGGGACTGACTTATTTCAGTTAGCATAATGTTCTCAGGTTCATCAATGTTGTAGTCTATGACAGAATTTCCTTGCTTCTTAAGGCTGAAAAATATTCTACAGGGTGTAACTGCCACATTGTGCTTACCTATTTATCCATCAGCGAACACTTGTGTTGTTTCCATGTTGTATCTATTGTGAATAAATGCTACCATTATGTGCAGGGGTTTGCAAATATCTCTTCAGGACTCTGTTTCAATCATTTTAGGTATACATCCAGAAGTGGAATTATTGGATCATATGCTAATTCTGTTTTAATTTTTTGTAGACCTGCCATTGCTGCTATAAATATTCGGGTGCTTTTGCCCTTTCGGATCACTACATTTGTATCTTTAGGGTAAATACCTGGTAGTGTGATTGCTGGGTCATAGGGTAGCTCTATTTTCAACTTTTTGAGGAACCTCCATACTGTTTTCCAGAATGGCTGCACCAGCTTACATTCCCACCAACAGTGTAGGAGGGTTATCCTTTCTCCACATCCTCACCAACATGTGTCGTTTCCTGACTGGTTAATTTTAGCCATTCTGACTGTTGTGAGGTGGTATCTCACTGGTTTTGGTTTGTATTTCCCTGATGCCGAGTGATGTGGAGCACTTTTTCATGTGTCTGTTGGCCATTTGGATGTCTTCTTTTCAGAAATGTGTCTTCTGCTTATTTCTTGATTATATTATTTGTTTTTTGGGTGTTGAGTTTGTTAAGTTCTTTATAGATTTTGGATACTAGCCCTTTATCTGATATGTCATTTGCAAATAAATATCTTCTTCTATTCCATCAGTTGTCTTTTGGTTTTGTTGACTGTTCCCTTTGCTGTGCAAAAGCTTTTGATCTTGATGAAGTCCCAATAGTTCATTTTTGCCCTTGCTTCCCTTGCCTTTGGAGATGTTTCTAGGAACAAGTTGCTGTGACTGAGTCAGAGTGGTTGCTGCCTGTGTTCTCCTCAAGGATTTTGATGGATTCCTGTCTTACATTGAGGTCTTTCATTCATTTTGAGTCCACATTTTTGTGTGTGGTGTAAGGAAATGGTCCAGTTTCATTCTTCTGCATGGGCTGTCCAATTTCCCAACATCATTTGTTGAAGAAGCTGTCTTTTTTCCATTGGACATTAATTCCTGCTTTGTAGAAGATTAGTTGACTATAGAGTTGAGGGTCCATTTCTGGGTTCTCTATTCTGTTCCATTGATCTCTGTGTCTGTTTTTGTGCCATGACCATACTATCTTGATGATTACAGCATTGTAATAGAGCTTGAAGACTGAAATTGTGATGCTACTGACTTTCATTTTCTTTTTCAACATTGCTCTGGCTATTCGTGGTCTTTTCTGGTTTCGTATAAATTTTAGGATTATTTGTTCAATTTCTTTGAAAAACGTTGATGGTATTTTGATAGGGATTGCATTGAATGTGTAGATTGCTCTAGGTAGCATACTACAACTTGTTTTCACAACTTTTGTTCTTCAATCCATGAGCATGGAACGTTTTTCCATTTCTTTGTGTCTTCCTCAATTTCTTTCTTGAGTACCTTATAGTTTTGTGAATACAGATTCTTTGCCTCTTTGGTTAGGTTTATTCCTGGGTATCTTATGGCTTTGGGAGCAATTGTAAATGGGATAGACTCTTTAATTTCTCTTTCTTCTGTCTTGTTGTTGGTGTACAAAAATGCAACTGATTTCTGTGCATTGATTTTATATCCTGACACTCTATTGAATTCCTGTATGAGTTCTAGCAGTTTTGGAGTGGAGTGCTTTTGGTTTTCCACATAAAACTTTTTATCACTTAGAAAGAGTGAGAGTTTGACTTCTTTGACAATTCAGATACCTTTTGTTGCTTTTTGTGGTCTGATTGCTGAGCCTCAGACATCTAGTGCTATGTTGAATAGCAGTGGTGATAGTGGACAGCCCTGCCATTTTCCTGACCTTAGGGGAAGAACTGAGACTTTTTCTGAGAATGATATCCACTGTGGGATTTTCATAGATAGCTTTTATGATATTGAGGTATGTACCCTCTATCCCCCCATGGTGAAGAGTTTTGATCAAGAAAGGATGCTGTACTTTCTCAAATGCTTTTTCAGCATCTATTGAGAGTATCATATGGTTCTTGTTCTTTCTTTTATTAAGGTATTATATCACATTGATTGGTTTGCAGATGTTCAACAAACTTGCGGCCTAGGAATAAACCCCACTTGGTCGTGGTGAATAATCCTTTTAATGAATTGTTAGATCCTATTGACTAGTATTTTGTTGAGAATTTTTGCATCCATGTTCATCAGGGATATTGGCCTGTAATTCTCCTTTTTGATGGAGTCTTTGTCTGGTTTTGGGATCAAGGTGATGCTGGCCTCATAAAAAGAGTTTGGAAGTTTTCCTTCCATTTCTATTTTTTGGGGGAACAGTTTCAGGAGACTAGGTATTAATTCTTCTTTAAATGTTTGGTAGAATTCCCCTGGGAAACCATCTGGCCCTGGGCAATTGTTTGTAAGGAGATTTTTGATGACTGCTTCCCAATCTCCTTACTGGTTATGGGTCTGGTCTGCTCAAGTTCTCTATTTCTTCGTGGTTCAGTCTTGGTAGTTTATACATCTCTAGGAATGCATCCATTTCTTCCAGATTGTCAGATTTGCTGGTGTGCAGTTGATGGTAATATGTTCTTATAATTGTTTGTATTTCTTTCGTGTTGGTTGTGATCTCTCCTCTCCCATTCATGATTTTATTTATTTGGGTCCTTTCTCTTTTCTTTTTGATAAGTCTGGCCAGGGGTTGATCAATCATACTAATTCTTTCAAAGAACCAGCTCCTAGTTTCAGTGATCTGTCCTGCTATTCCTTTGGTTTCTATCTCATTGATTTATGGTCTTGTCCTTATTACTAGTCTTCTTCTGCTGGGTTTAGGCTTTCTTTGCTGTTCTTTCTCCAGTTCCTTTAAGTGTAGGGGTAGGTTGTGTATTTGAGACCTTTCTTGTTTCTTGAGAAAGGCTTATATTGCTATATACTTTCCTTTTAGGACTGCCTTTGCTGCATCCCCTGGACTTTGAACAGTTGAGTTTTCATTTTCATTTGTTTCCATGATTTTTAAAAATTCTTCTTTAATATCCTGGTTGACCCATTCATTCTTTAGTAGGATGCTCTTTAGCCTCCATGTATTTGAGTTCTTTCCAACTTTCCTCTAGTGATTGAGTTCTAGTTTCAAGGCATCGTGGTCTGAAAATATGCAGGGAATGATCCTAATCTCTTGGTACCAATTGAGACCTGATGCGTGACCCAGCATGTGATCTATTCTGGAGAATGTCCATGTCCACTAGAGAAGAATGTGTATTCTGTTGCTTTGGGATGGAATGTTCTGAATATATCTGTGATGCCCATCTGGTCCAATGTGTCATTTAAAGTCTTTATTTTCTTGTTGATCTTTTGCTTAGATGATCTGTCCATTTCAGTGAGGCGGGTATTAAAGTCCTTTACTATTATTGTATTATTGGCAATGTGTTTCTTTGATTTTATTATTAATTGGTTTATATAGTTGGCTGCTCCCATGTTAGGGGCATAGATATTTAAAATTGTTAGATCCTCTTGTTAGACAGACCCTTTAAGTATGATATAGTGTCCTTCCCCATCTCTTGTTATAGTCTTTGGCTTAAAATCTAATTTGTCTGCTATAAGGATTGCCACCCCAGCTTTCTTTGGATGTCTATTAACATGGTAAATTGTTTTCCAACCCCCACTTTAAATCTGGAGGTGTCGTTTGGTCTAAAATTTGTTTCTTGCAGACAGCATAGCAAGTTTTTTTGTTTGTTTGTTTGTTTTAACCCATTCTGATACCCTGTGTCTTTTGATTGGGGACATTTGGCCCATTTACATTCAGGGTAACTAGTGAAAGATGTGAATTTAGTGCCATTGTATTGCCTTTAAGGCACTGTTACTGTATATTATCTCTGTTCCTTTCTGGTCTGTTACTTTTAGGCTCTTTTTTTTTTTTTTTTTTTGCTTAGAGGACCCCTTTCAATATTTCCTGTAGGGCTGGCTTGGTGTTTGCAAATTCTTTTAGTTTTTGTTTGTCCTGGAAGTTTTTTGTCTCTCCTTCTATTTTCAGTGACAGCCTGGCTGGATTCAGTATTCTTGGCTGCATATTTTTCTCATTTAGTGCTCTGAATATGTCATGCCAGTCCTTTCTGGCCTGCCAGGACTCTGTGTATAGGTCTGCTGCAAATCTAATATTTCTATCATTTTATTTTTTTTTTATTAGGCCTCTTTTCCCGAGCTGCTTTCAGGATTTTCTCTTTGTCTCTGAGACTTGTAAGTTTTACTATTAGATGATGGGTTGTGGACCTATTTTTATTGATTTTGAGGGGGGATTCTCTGTGCCTCCTGGATATTGATGATTGTTTCCTTCCCCAAATTAGGGAAATTCTCTTCTTTAATTTGTTCCAATATACCTTCTGTTCCCCTCTCTTTTTCTTCTTCTTCTTCTGGGATTCCAGTTATTCTAATATTGTTTCATCTTATGGTATCACTTATCTCTCAAATTCTCCCCTTGTGGTCTATTAGTTGTTTATCTCTCTTTTTCTTAGCTTCTTTATTCTATATCATTTGGTCTTCTATATCACTAATTTTTTCTTCTGCCTCATTTATGCTAGCAGTAAGAGCTTCCACTTTTTATTGCACCTCATTAATAGCTTTTTTTATTTCAAATTGGTTAGATTTTAGTTCTTTTATTTCTCCAGAAAGGTATTCTCTAGTATCTTCTATGGTTTTTTCAAGCCCAGCTAGCATCTTTATAATCGTCATTCTGAACTCTATTTCTGACATCTTATTAATATTTGTATTGATTAGGTCCCTAGCCATTGGGACTGCCTGTTTTTCTTTCTTTCTTTCTTTCTTTCTTTCTTTCTTTCTTTTTTTTTTTCTTTTTGAGGTGAGTTTTTCCACCTTGTCATTTTATCCAGAGAATAGATGAAAGAGCAAACAAAATTTAAAAGGGTAGCAATGACCCCAGAAATATATACACTAACCAAATCAGAAGAGACCCAAAGCCAGGGTGAGGAGAAAGGAAAAAAAAAAAAAAAAAAAAAAAAAAAAAAAAAAAAAAAAAAAAAAAAAAAAAAAAAAAAAAAAAAAAAAAAAAAAAAAAAAAAAAATATATATATATATATATATATATGAATGATTAGGCTGATGAATAGAACAGAGCCACACACTTGATTTTGGCATGTATTATGTATTTTGGTTTGTTAGAAGAAACTGCGTCCCCAAATTTTAAAGAAAGAAAAAAATACATATATATATATATATATGTAAACATGATGAGGGGATAGAATATGACTGTAAAGATGAAAATTAAAAAAGATTTTTTAAAAAGGGAATTGATAAGATAAGAAGTTGGTTGAAAAAAGGAAAGAAAAAAAAAGGAGAGAATGTGATCAGGCTGGAGACTAGAACAAAACCATAGGCTAGATTTAAGGTATATTCTGGTCTGTTAGAAGAAAGTGTATCCCAAAATTTAAAGAATGAAAAACTTATATGTATACAAAAAATAAGGTTAAATACAATGAAGAGATAGAATATGACTATAGCAATGAAAATTTAAAAAGATTTTTAAAAAGGTATTGATAATATGTTAAAACAGGTTAAAAGAAGAAAGAGGAAATTTTTTTTAAATAGAAAAAGAAAAAATTAATGAAGATTTAAAAATTTTAACTTTGAAAGACTAAAAAATCATGGGGAAAAAAGCCATGAATTGTATGTGCTTTATTCTCCTAGCAGTGCTGTTTTGCATTTCTCATTGATCGGTTAATGTGGTCTTGGCTGGATGTTCTTGCTGATCTTCTCCGGGAGGCACCTGTTGCAGTGATTCTGAAGTGATTTTGCCTGAGGCAAATTTCACCACCCTTACCAGGTGCCAGGCTAAGCAATCTGCTTTGGTTCGCTTTCAGAAGCTTTTGTTCCCTGAACGCCTTCTGTAGAGCTTTGGAGAATGGGAATAAAAATGGCGGCCTCCCAATATCCACCCGGAGGAGCCAAGAGCTTGGGGCCCTGCTCCTCAGTGCACCCTTGGAGAGAAGCAGTCAATCCCCCATCTCCCTGGTCTCTGGCCACACTCCATGCTCACCCAGCCAGTGACCAAACATTTCTATCTCTGGCACCATAGCTGCATTTCGAGCCTCCAAATCCAACAGATTCTTGCCATGCTCCTGCACCCCTCCTCCTCAGGGAGTAAGGTGAGTCTCCCTGGATCTGCCGCTTGTGGGGACCCTGCTTGAATGGTAGTGACCTGACTGTGCCTCAAATCACAGTTCAAGGTAAAAGCCATAGTTTTGCTCCATCTCTACAGCTGGCTTCCCGGCTCCAATACCTGGGATCTCTGCCACATTCATGCACCTGTGTCTTTCTGTGACCCAGTGTGTCCTGAGACTACACTTTCCCCTCGGGAGCTCCACTCCCTTCTTAGCCTCTGGAGCAACCTCCACCTGTGGAGCAGACTTCTTTTTTTTTTTTTAAGATTTTATTTGTTTATTTGACAGAGATCACAAGCAGGTAGAGAGGCAGAGAGAGAAGGAGGGGAAGCAAGCTCCCTGCTGAGCAGAGAGCCCGATGCAGGGCTCGATCCCAGGACCCCGAGATTATGACCCAAGCTGAAGGCAGAGGCTTTAACCCACTGAGCCACCCAGGCGCCCCTGTGGAGCAGACTTCTAAAGGTTCTTATTTTATGCCATGCTGCTCTGCTTGCCGGGAGCTGGCCTCTCCCCCCATGGTCTAGTTTCCTATATATCATCTTGGATTCACTTCTCCGCACATCCTGCCTTCCAGAAAGTGGTTGGTTTCTGTTCCTGGAATTGCTGCTCTTCTTCTCTTTGATCTCCTGTTGAGTTTGTAGGTGTTCAGAATGGTTTGATAACTATCTAGCTGAACTCCTGGGACATAATGGGATTTATGTCTCCTATTTCTCGGGCATCTTGCTTTTCCCCTCTTCAGTGAATGTTTCATATCAGTTACTGTAATTCTCAACTTCCGAATTTCTTTTTGGTTTATATTGTGTTTTCTATTACTTTTTTGACATTTCCATCTGTTCATACATCATTTTCTTGACTTTCTTCATGATTTCCTTTAGCTCTTTGACTATCTTTAGGATAATTATTTCAAAGTTTGTGTCTAGTGGGTTCGCTGTCATGTCTTTTTGAAGAACAGTTTGTCTTGGTTTATTTCTTCCCTTTGAGTGAACCATAATTTGTTATTTGTTTGTATGCCTTGAGATTTCAGGTTTAAAACTAGACATTTGAATCTAATCATGTAGTAACTCTGGAAATCAGATGCCCCCATTCCTACCTTGGCTAGGGTTTGCTGTGGGTTTTGTTGTTTTATTGTTGTAGACTCACTCCGTGTTGAGGATCAGGATTAAGTGTAAAGGTAATGTCTTCTCAGGTCTTTTCTGAGCTTGTGCTTTCCCATAGTCATGCACAATGTCTTTTTATTTCCCCTGCATATGCAGTATCTTTTAAATGTCCCAGTCTTCAATGTCTGGCTCCCAGAGGGGAAAAAAGAGAAAAATGAAGATGGAGGAAAGATGCTGGCCCTTTAAATCCTATGGAAGTCACTTTGAATGCTCTGGAAGGGAGGGGGGCTTACAACAATGGGAGGACTTTCAACAACAGTGGCTGCTCCCTGTGTCTGTTTGCATGTCTGATAACAATCAGTTATCGGATTCCCAATATTTGAAGGACAATGCCCCTTTTTCCATCCTGGCACCACATGTTCTGTGCAGTGGACCCTGAAACATATATATATATAGTGACCCGCCATAGGAGACAGGTAGCTACTACTCTTCTTAGAACTGAATGACCACATTTAACTGTAACTTGCTCCCCAAGTTTTCTCCTGTAAGATGCAAGCCTTCAATACACTTAAGAGTTCCAAAATAGTTACAGAAGACAGATTCTACCAATGCAATTGTTGTTTAGGTAGGGAGACAGATTTCTGTTGCTTTCTACTACATCTTCCTAGAATTACTTCAAACAATTTTCTTAAAATCCTTTTTGTTTTCTTATTTCTCAGATACCCCACCAAAAAATTATCCAGCTATCCTATTTTGTTTTCACATTTATCTACTTCACTTTTTATTTTGTAGGTTTTTACTTTCCCAGGCACGTTAAGCAATTGATTTAATTCAGTCATATACTGATCCAGCTGTGGGTAAGGTTGCATGTCTGTTAGGGCTCTGTTTACCTCTAAATAATTTCCACTACTAGAGCTTTGTCAACTGAAAATGTGGTCCACATTAGAAATTGAGACTATAATGAGGGTATTACTTGCTGCAGAGGTCTTAAATCTAAGCCTTCAGCTGTGCTTTTTGGAGACTTTTTGTTTTGTCCCTTACCTGCATGTCCCAAATAACTTCTGAAATTAATAAACATTTTGAAGGGAAAGCTGGCAGACTGAAACCTCAATTCATCACTCTTCTTTTCTCAGTAGAATCTGGCTCCTCAACTCTTTTTTTTTTTTTTTAAGATTTTATTTATTTGACAGAAAGAGAGGGAGAGGTCAAGCACAAACAGGGGGAGCAGCAGGCAGGGGAGAAGCAGGCTCCCTGCTAAGCAAGGACCACCGGCCCCACCCCCGTCAATGTGGGGCCCAGTTCCAGGACCCTGGAATCATGACCTGAGCCAAAGGCAGTTGCTTAAAAGACTGAGCCACCCAGATGCCCCTGGCTCCTCAACTCTTAATGTGTCATTGTTACTATTATTATTGTATTCTCTCCAGCCTCTAATGATTATTGATAGCTATGCTGATTTAGTCACTTATTTTAATGTCTGTCCAAATCTTGAGAATGTCAATCTCCTGTCTTGTACCCAGAAATAACCAATGTTTTTATGGAAGAGTGATTGCATAGTTGTTTACCTTTCTACATGGAAATGGCTTCTGCAGCATTTTGTACCTTTAATTTTTGATGTCCCAGCATAGCTCTAACAGCACTTGAACTGAAAGAGAGAAAGAGCAGCCTCAAGCCTATTGCCATTTAAGACCTAGCTGCAAAAGCTATACAGTGTCATTGCCATTGGAATTCATTGATCAAGGCAGTTACACAGATCCATCCAGTTTATGGGGGAGGAAAAATAGATCTACTTCTCAATGAAAAAGTGGGAGTTAGGATAAATATTGATACAGCTATCTTTGAAAATTACATTCTGCAATATCTAGGTTATTGTGATCATTAATTTTAAGTCATTTTGACTGGGTAAAGTTGCCCAGATAGCTGATGAACATTATTTCTGGGTGTTTTTGTGAGTGCTTTACAAGGGATTGGCATTTGAATCAGTAGACTTAGTAAAGAAGACTGCCTTCACCAATGTGGGTGAGCTTCTTGTAATCCCCTGAGTGCTTAAACGGAATAAAAAGATAGAATAAGGCTGAATTTTCTCTCTCTGCTAGAGCTGAGATGTGTCTGTATTCTCCTGTCCTCATACATAGGTGCTCCTGGATCCATCATGTGCCATCGTACGTGGGTGCTCCTTATTCTTGAGGCTTCACACTGAGACCAGGACTTATGCCTTCAGCCCCCTTATTCTCAGACTATCAGACTTGGACTGAACTATAACCACTGGCTTTCCTGATCCTTCAGTTTGCAGGTGGCAGATCATAGAACTTCTCAGCCTCCACATTTGTGCGAGTCAATTTCTATAATAAATCTTTCTATATCTATCTATATCCATACCGATTGGTTACCCAGATATGATCCTTCTACATAGATCAAATAAAAATTAACTTACTAATAGAGAATATATCATTTTAAAATAGAAATAAAAACACAAGTTTCCAGTCTTAAATTTTGAAGTTCGTGTCAAGTTAAAGCAACAGTGAGATATGTAGGAACAAGATTCCCCTTGGCTTTAGGGAGACTATAATTCACCAAAATGTTTATATCCCTAAGATTACTTATTTATAATGTCCCTCTGAATTTTCCCCATTGTCTGGGAAAAAAATAGTTCCTCTTGTTGACAAATAAAAGGAAGAGTAGCCAGAGCTAATAAACCTTGGGTAAATGGCTCTGAGCAGGTATTAGCTGTAGATTTATGCCTTGTCACATGGACATAACCATGGAGCAGCTTTTGGTTAGAAATTTCTATCCTCAGCAGCCAGTAGACTTATATGTGGGATGTTCGCTAATCTCTGTGTGAATATGCGTGTTTGTGTGTGTGTAGCATAAATTGTAGAATTTCACTCATTACTCTCTTTACTCCAATCAGAATAATGAGAGAGAAATAAACACTGCTTAAATGAGAATGAAGTTTCAGGAATCAAAACCATTAAACCCCTTCTTGCTTAGGCTGCTTCTCCTTTCCACCTCTCAGTACTTTTCTTTCAGGGTTGACTTTTAGATTGACTCTTACTTCCTTATTCAATTTATTTCCCAGTTCTACAAACTTTATATGACCCTCCTACCCCTCATATAATCCTTTTCTTCTTTCTTTTTTGGAATCCTGGTGGTATTTATTTTCTGTAGAAATCAGCTGTCATGTGATTTAGGCTAATGTTAAATTAAAACCTTCTAACTAGTACATTTACTTGGTTTCTTGTTATGTATTATTCCTTTATTAAACTATTTTAAAACATAGATTTTGTTAGCCAAATGGTAAAGATAAAAAATTCCGTATGGCATTTTTTAATACCATTGGTATAAAAATGGTTGCCCAAATGGTAAAGATTAAAAAGTTCATCTTTAGCCCAAAACCCAAGAGGTGATGGTGCCTAGATCTAACATAGGACCAGAATAGTGCCTGTTCCCAGGAGACAGACTGGAAAACCTCATGATCCACAAGACGCTGAGGAGAGTTATGTAGATGGATGCCTCTATAATCAAGAATAATCACCCCCATACTGATACTGCTTTAGTTTTGCCTAACAAACCATGAAACCAGTATCTGAAGAAATCAAACTACTTATAAGTAACTACAGCCCATAACAAAGCTCAATATTTTTAGGCATAAAATATCCAGGACTCCAGCAAGGTAAGATTTACAATGTCTGGCATCTAGCAAAAGATTACCAAGGAAAATAAGATCAATAATGATGAAACAAATTAATCTATTAAACCTAGTGTGGATGTTGGAATTAATAGTGAAATACATAAACCAGTTATTAAAAATATTTCCCACTTTAGGTTTCAGGTCCAACATGTAAAGATCTTGCAAGTTGCCTTTCATAACCTTAGAACATATAAAAACTGAACAAACTGATTATCAATGATTTTTCTTGAATCTTATAGAGAAGTAGCAGGGTGAGCTGCTGCCCCAATTCTGGAGAGTCATGCAAATACAGAGAATCATAGCCAAGATCATCTTACCTTGAACAGAACCTGCTGGAGCAATAAGCAGGTAGGAAACCTTCAATGACAATTTTGACAAATTCCTGATAAACTAGCGTAAGGTTGAGAAACTCTGAAGGGCTGTAGTCTTAGGGAGCCACCAAACTGCTAATGGTTTTCACCTCCAAATAAAACATAATTTCTCATTGTGAAGAGCCAAGCAAAATCCCCTATTGCTCTGGCAGGAGGAGGGAAAAGTAACCAACTTGAATTATGCCTGGGGTGTTGTCCCAAACAAAAGCCTGCTCTAAGAAAATTTTATCCCTTTCCAGCCCCACTGGCCTTCTAGAATCACACTTGTGGAGGACACAGAGCAAAGGACCTCTAAAGACTGACATGTATACATAAGATAATAGAATGCTTCACCTCTCCCACAGCTTAGCACTATTTCCGCAGACTTCTGGGATAATAATAGTGGATTACAGGCAGAAGAAAAATTATGCAAATTATGCAAAGGAAAAATTAATCTCTGCAAAAGAATAAAAAGCACCAGAAATGGTAATTACATATGAGATTATTTTCTTATTATTTAAAACAACTCTTTAAAAATAACCATGAAATGTGAAATGTAAAACATGTAAAAAATAAATATAATGCAAAAAATTAAAAAATAAATAAGCATAATGAAATAATAGGACAGAAGTCTGTATGGCAGAAATAATAATTACTATTTTAAGATACTTATGTGAAGTATGGTTCACAATTACCAGTATGTGAAGTAGACTGGTAATTTAAATGTGTATACTATAAAATATAAAACAAGAACCATAGTCATAAAGAGATAATTGGCTAATGAAGTAGATAAAATGGAAAATTTAAAAAAAGTACTCAGTTAATCCAAAAGAAAGCAAAAACAGAGGAAGGGAGACAAAAAAGAGATGAGGCAAACAGAAAATATATAACAAGATGATATATTTGAGCCTAACTATAATGATAAACACATTAACTATAAGTTGCTAATTAAAAGCTCAAGACTGTTATGTTTGATAAAAGTGGAAAGCCAAACTATGTACTGCTTATTAAAAAAAAAAAAAGTAAATAAAATAACAAAACACTTTAAAAATGTTACAGCTAAAAAATAAAGAAGAATATACACCATGGTAAAGCTAATCAAAACTTGAGTGTCTATGTTAATATCAGGTAAAGTAGAAGGAAAAAGAAAGGAATTTTAGAACAATAAAAATTTTATATTTTAGAAGATTTTTAAAAATATCTAAGTATTTGTGTACCTCATAATGAGCTTCAAAACATAAAGATGCAAAATGACAGAAATCCAAGAAAATTACACAAAGTGGTATTTATACCTGGAGAATTCAGTAACCTTCTCTCAACAATAAAACAAATATTCAGAATGTCAACAAGGATATAGAGACTTCAATAGAACTATAAAGCAGTTTGACGTAATTAACATTTATGGATATCAGAATACTCATAGGCTTTAACTATACTTGGGATACTTATCAAGATAAGATATATTTTAGACCATTAATCAAATCTCAATAAATTTAAAAGGATCCAAGTCTTACAAAATATGTTGACTGACCAATATAGGACCAAGTTATAAATAAATAAAAGAAAGACAACTAGAAAATCCTAAATATTTCAAAGTTTAATAAAGACATTTAAGTAACAAATGGATGAATGAAGAAATCCAAAAGGAAATTAAAAGGCACATCAATTGGAATGCAAATGAAAACAAAATATTTGTGGGATCCCACTTCAATATTACTTACAAAAAATTTATAACAATAAAGGCCTATATTAGCAAAAAAAGAGTCTCAAATCAGTGACCTCACTTTTCATCTTACAACACTGGGAAAGAGAACAAATTAAACCTGGAGTAAGTGGAGAAAAGGAAGTAATAGATTAGAGTATAAAGTAGTGATATTAAAAACTAGAAAAAAAAAAACCCAAATTGGCTCTTTTAGGAAACCAATAAAATTGATAAACTTCTAGCCAAACTGATCAGAAAAAAGGGATGACAGAAAGAATTAATGTCAGGAGTGAGAGGGGTCACACCATGACATCGACTACAGATTTTTAACAAATAGCAAGAAAGTATTGTGAATAATTTCATGCCATTAATTTTGAAACTGTGTCTAAAATGACCAAATTCCTTAAAAATATGGACTATCAAAGTTCACTTAGAGAATAAAGAGATATTCTGAGTAGCACTATATCTATTAAAGAAGTTGAACTTTTAGGTAAAAAAAAATCTTCCCACAAAGAACACTTAGAGCCCAGACATCTTCATTGGCTAATTCTCCTCAACATCTCAGGCAGAAATAGAAATGTTCTACACAAACTCATCCAGATAATTAAAGAGAATGAAAATATTTTCTAACTCATTATATGATACTAACATTATTTTGATACTAAGACTAGACAGGAATGTTAAAGGAAGGGAAAACTACAGGTTGATAACCTTCATGAACACAGATGCTAATATTCCAAACAAGAATTGAGCAAGTAGATTCCAATCATACATAAATACAATAGTACATTGTGACAAAGTAGGATTTATCCTGGAAATTCATGGTTCATTTAATATTCAATTAATCAACATAATATTGCAACATAACCATACTCATTCAGTTATGATTGTCTCTACCTGCTTTTACACTACAGGGGTGGAATAGAGCAACCGGGAAAAAATATTATGGCCTACAACATTCAATACATCTTATACAGTCCTATTGAGGAAAAGATTGCTGATTCCTGACCTTTGTGGAAAATCTGAAAACCTATAAAAAGGCTACCAAAACTAATAAATGAGTTTAGCAAGGCAGAAGGGTACAAAATCAACATACAAAAATGTCCATATGCTAGCAATAAAAAATTAGTAATGGAATTTTTAAATGTATAATAACATGAAAATATGAACGACTTAGGAATAAATCTGAGAAAAAGATGTAAAAAACTTGGAAACTGAAAGTAACAAAATTGTTGCCATATTAAGAAGAACTAAATAAGTGGAGACATGTACTATCTTTGTGGTTGGAAATATCGAGTGCCATTAAGATGGCTACTCTCTCTAAATTGAGTCTTAACTTCAATACAAATCTAATAAAAATTGTAAGAGACATCTTTAAAAAAAAATTGGCAAATTGATTGTAAAATTTACATGGCTATACAGAGGGCTTTGAAATCCCAAACACCTTTGAAGGAGAACCAAGTTGGTTTGTTGGGAAAATTAAGATTTTAACATATAGAAAGAGCTTCAGCTCGTGCTTTGCACATTGCTATTATGACTAGCCTCTGCACTAAGGCCTTGGGAAATACAAATAAAACCAAAGCCAACATTACAGACTCTTGAAACTGCCCAAGTCAAGAATAGACTTCTTTAGAATTGTCCTTTTTCAGGTTTTAGTGTGGACTCCATCTAACTGGCCCAAGACATAAAGTAGTGCTAAATATACACATTAGTGAGGTCAATAAATTAAATAGTTGGCCCTAAAAAATATGGATTTTTCCTGTTTTAATGAAAAATTTACTAGAAAATAAAATTTATGGGTCACCTGAGTTCTTTTTTTTTTATTTTTAAATGTATTTTAAATTTTAAATATTTTAAATATATTTTTTAAAGATTTTATTTATCTATTTGAGAGAGAGAGAGAACACAAGCAGGGGGCAGGGCAGAAGGAAAGGGAGAAGGAGGCTCCCTCCTGAGCAGGGAGCCCATGCTGGTCTTGATCTCTGGACTCTGGGGGTCATGACCTGAGCTGATGAATGGAGCCAAAGGCAGACCCTTAACCAACTGAGCTACCCAGGTGTCCCAGATCACCTTAGTTCTATGTTCAAATTACCTTGGTGTCTTTAGGTCCAATGCTTCTGAATAGGGAAGGAAGGACCAAAAGTACCTAACAAATGTGCACACAGCTGAATATCAGAATAAGAGTTATTCAGAAAAAAAGAAGAACTCATGTTATCCAAAGCCTACTAGTTCAGGAAGAAGATAAAACTTTATACAATATTTAGAATTATAAGGAAATTGAACATACAGAAAGGAGATGATACAACAGAATATTGTATTTCTGATAAAATACATAAAGAAAACCCCAAGACTATAAACTTGGATTGTTCACAGGATACAGCCTTGACAGAGTATGTATAAAGGGGAGTGAGAAAAACCAGTTTTTTCCCACAATATTATTTACAGAATAACTTTGCTAAATTTATCAAAAAAGAGATCGGTCACATTCTATTAATGCTAGTGCCAGAAGACCAACAGTTATTCATTCTTCCTTACGTGGAAAAAGGAGCTGATTTTTATCTACATCATGGTGCATACAACAGGCTTCACAGACTAAAAAAGATGTAAAATGCCCAGTGCTTGTTTGGGGAATTTGTTACTGTTCTGGAACAGTGTTTATTTAAGTGATGAACTTTACCCTCGAAATGCTTGTTGCCAGAAAGTTCGCCTCTGGAGATCAAGCCCTAACTTTTTCTGCATGTTGGCAATGACAGCAGTTAACACTAGCAATAACAAAAGTAGGTCATTTTTATGAGGGTTATGTCTACATAGTGAGTAGAGAAAATATGAAGGAGGTTATAGAATATTGATGTAAAGGACAACCTCAACTCTGTTTGAAAGAGCAATTCTATAAAATTAGAGCTGTCAGAGCAAATGAATTGTCCAACAAATGAAAAACAGTTGCACATGAAACATGAAATAGCAAATAAATTTCACCAATCTCTTTGACAGTTTTAATAGGGCTATCAATTTACATTTGTGACATAGTATTATATAAAGTTGGTAAAACAGACATGACCATATATTTGATGCACAGTCTGAGAGAGAAAATTCTCCTTTCCACATAATTCATTTTTTGGATATAAGATCTATCTTTTCATGTTTATCTTGGCATCATCGGAATATATATTTTATACATCTGCTGTTTCAGATATGCTACCAATACATTTTGATTTGTGGATAGATATCGATGGTTAGCATTTTTTTAACCAAGCCTCATTCATCTTTGCTTTGCAAAGTACGCGCTTCTCTTTTGAAAGTGTTCCCAAGCACATCCTCCAACCCCAAGTTAGCAAAATGATAAAATTGAATCAAAAGTGATGGATTAGCAATGTGACCTAAAACTATTAACATACAAAATTACATTAAACGTCCTAATTTAGTGTGGCTCAACCTTAAGAAAAAGTTCATATATAACCCTAGTTATATATGAAATATATAAATATATATAGGTTAACCCCTCTTAACATGTATTTTGCTTCTCTATACATGCTTCTTCTCTTTCTGAACAACTTAAACTATGAATAGTCACATCATCAAATCCTAATCTTAGAAATTATCCAATATCAAATGTTCACTAAATGTATATTTATTATATTCTTCTATTATTTATTATAATTGCATATTGAAATATGTTATCTTTCTCTATAATATTTACAGTTTTGCTCTTATGAGAAATGTGAGACTATAATAAAAGACTCTGGGGAGCTAATGAAGACAAAGGACAATGATAGGGGCATTATTTTACTTATTTATTTATTTTGAGGGGTGGGAGCAGATGGAGAGGGAGAAAGAAAAGGAGATTCCCAGGCTCCATGTTCAGCATGAGCCTGAGGAGAGCCTCTGTCTCAGGACCCTGAGATCATGACCTGAGCTGAAATCAAGCATCAGATGCTTACTTGAGCCACCCAGGTACTCCAGGGCATTATTATTTTGTAAAGACAAATTGGACTGTTAGAACCTTCTTGTTTCCTTATAATTTCTATCCACTAGTCCTTGTCTCCATTGCTGGAGCCATGTGTTAGTCAAAACATTTTCAAGTTATTCTCTAAATGATATTAAAGAAAAAACTACCTTTATTGAAATAAATGAGTTGACTTTTGCTACACAGACAATTGGCTGTACACCCCAAATAATGAAGAAATACAGAAACGCAATTTCAAGGTAAAGGAAGGGATAACTGTCAGTGCTTTCAGTTTAACTTTTATGCCTCATCTATAACTTTCCTTTCATATAGCTACATTTTCCCTTTGCCCATGATAGAGGACAAGCAATAGGGGGGAGATATTTGCTTCCTGTCATTGCCACATCTACAAACAGACCTTTTAATCTTGATGTTTTAAGTAATTCTGTTTAGCAAGAAACTGCTAAATCCCTTCCTTCACATACATACACAAGCTAAGTCACGCAAAGAAACTATGGACTTGCCAGGCTGGGATAGTGCTCTATTTTGGCACCTTAATTGAGTCCTGCTGGGATTCACTTTGGAAATGAAATATCTAGTTTCAGCAAAAGAGAAAGAAAAGGGAACTGAAACAAAGCAAGTTATTAACGTGGAATCATCTCTTGGATTTAATTCCTGGTAGTATAGACTTTCAATTCAATCTAATGGTAACTAAATAAATACTCTAGTAAAAGGAATTTGTTTTTTTACTCTTTATCTCCCTGGGAATGTGAGTCATTCCACACAACCTAGAGCATAGTGGGAATAAATCAGTCACCAGAGCACAAACTTAATCTTTTGGCAGCTAAACAGGAGCTAAGGGAAGGCAGTGCTTGCTTGCATAAAAATTTCTTCATATGCGCAATGGAGCAAAGCAATTCACACAGATGAATATAAATTTTCTTTCCCATTAGCATGTGAAGCTGCTTTCCCACCGCCTATACAAACCACAAATCTCAATTGATTTTTTAAATGCCCATATGACATATTGTCTAGTTTTCTTACCATTGGGCAATTTGTCTAAAGACTTTCATAATAATCCTCATCAATTTCAGAACTCACTGTGGATATAAATTTTAGATTTGATATAATCTGCATAAGTTCAGAAGACCAGCCTTCCTCATTATTCTGAATACTGGATTTCTATTTATTAAATTATATATGTTAACTTGGTGTCAGCTAAGTCAGCTTTGATTAATCAATTTACTTGGCTAAATCATAAATAGCCTTTGTGCATAACATGTTGGTAGGTAAATCCATCGCATGAGTCAGTAGTTCATTTGTGTACTCCCCAGATCTTAGGGACACCTTCGGCCCTTTCCTCTAGATTACTGGGATAATTTTTTTTTAATATAGTCTAAATAAGTAGAAAATAAAAAACAAGCAAAACACCAAATATAAAAGAGGCAGAAACTCAAAAGATAACAGAGCCATCAATACAGATAGTAACAGAGATATTTTTTAACAATAAGAAAAAGATACATTCTTCATTAAATGAATGACATAGTTGAACACCAATGTGTTCAATTAGTTAGACATAAATACTATAGAATAACTTTATTTTCCTACCAAGTAACTGTCTCTGTTCTGGAAAGCAGCAGAACCCATAGCTTTTGTGGTCACTTCTAAATACAAATAATCTCTTTAGGTATTAAAAATTAAGCATAGTACAGTATCTCAGATTCATTCTATGATAATAGCATTTTCATAGCTTGTCTCCCTTCTCAGCTCAAGTTCAGAAGTTAATGTTTAGGAGGGGTGGTGTCCATTGTTCTTAAAGTTGTAATTTGGCATTGGAGTCTTCTGTGTGTTAAATAAAATTGTTTCCTTCTTAAAACAATTTGGAGGATTCTTCAAAGGCCTATGGTTGAGAATCTTTCCATTGTACTTCCTGAAGCCAATGACATTCCTTATGGAGGGCTACTTATGATTTTATGATCAGCTGCTGGTTTCCAGGGGTCCATCCCACACACAGGCATGTGCGTGCACACACACACACACACACACACACACTGCTAGGATCATGGTCTACCGCCAAATAACCTTGTTTAGAACTTTTCAGGATATTCCAAGTCTAGCACCCCTCTGACGTGTCCACATGAAACACAGAAAAATGCCCTCCTTTGGGTCAAAATCAACTTGCCTAGCAACTAAAATTAGAACAAACATTCAGGGGAGTGATTAAGACATCTAACAAAGCATGTTAGACATTAACAAACACAGCATTAACAAAACATACATCTCCCCCAAAGCAGATTACCCTTAAAGTCAAACAGAGGCGTATGTTTCCCATTTAGCAGAAATCTGCGTCATATGGAGCCCTAGATTCACAGCGTGTCACACTAGGGGGCCCTAAGCTGGACTCTATTCTGCTGGGCTATTTACTTTGGGGCTTTCATAGGACAGCAGCAGTTCTGACACAGGGACTTTGAGAAGACGGGCCAGCAGTCCCTTCACCTTCTGAATTGTCATGGAGTCTGTCAAAGAAAGAAACACCCTCAGTTCTCTTGAATGACACTTAGCGTAGAACCAACTCCTGTGACAAGACCACAGTCGCAACAATTCATGGTATCCGTTTTCCTGCGGAAATCATTAGGGAAAGTCTTGCCTGACTTGTGGACCCCAAGAGCCTGTTCCACACTGCTGACCTGATTATGTGGGAAGCCGTGGGGAGCAGAGCCAGAGTTTGACCTAAGTGCCCTTTGACACTAGGGTTTCATATCATTTCAGTGGTGTTTAACATTTCCTCCTTCATCTGAATAAGCCGGAAATCATTTTCTCTGCACAGAGGAGTAAATGTGAGTAAAATCATTTACTTTCCAAACCTCAGTGATTACTCACTTACAGATTCAAATGAGACAGTAGAGAAGCAGAAGTCTGTTTATAGAAAGATTATAAAGCTTTCAATTAGGACAAACTATACCCTTTTAAGCTAATTAATTTGTACGTCATAACAAAAAGTATATGAATTATTAAAATTGACTTCAGCAGCAGATAAAAAGCTATGAATCATGTTGGGAGAAATGGAAAGAGTGATTATCAAAGTTTTCCTTACAAAAACAAAAATCTGAAATCTGATTAATATATACATTTTGATAATAAAAAAAATTGCCAAACTTCTTTTTTTTTTTTATTTGTAGTTTATACTCTAGTTAGGAGCAGTAAAAAGTATCTTAAAAAAGTAGATCAATCTTAGTAATGTAAATTGCATATTAAAACATCAAATCTGTTTTTAAAAAGACATCAAATCTAACAATCTAAAAGTATCACACTATAAAAAACAGGGTATATTTGGGACACCTGGGTGGCTCAGTCATTAAGTGTCTGCCTTTGCTAAAGTCACGATCTCAGGGCCCTGGGATTGAGCTCCGCATCAGGCTCCCTGCTCGGTGGGGAACGTGCTTCTCCTCTCCCACTCCCCTGCTTTGTGTTCCCTTTCTTGCTGTGTCTCTGTCAGACATATAAAATCTTTAAAAACAAACAAAACAGTTCCTTTAAAAAAAAAAAAGGGTACATTCCAGAAATGGTAAGGTCATTAAATAACAAAAAAATTATATTCAGTTTAACACATAAATAAGACAAAAGAGAAACACTCTTCAGGATGTTTTGACTAGATTCCTCTTTTCAAATGTTGCACTGGCAATCCAATCAACTTTGAACTAAATTGATGAAGAGTGACTTTGAAGTTTTCTATACAGAAATTCCACCTGAAAAGCAGCAGGTGACAGTTCCATTTCAGACTTGTATTTTCGAAAATATTTATTGAGTCATCTGTACTTTTCTATGATTATGAGGAACTTTAGAAGTTATTTGTATTGCAAAGACAAGTAACAAACTGAAAACTTAGTCATTTGGATCTCACACTTATTTTTGGAAAGAAGGGAGGGAAAAACTGCAAGCATAATCATAAGTTTATTATGTGTAATTTAAAATGCAAAATGTTATCTCTTGCATAATACATAGCAATACCTGAAAATTAAAGCATGACACATCAGGCAGAAAGCTTAAAAAGTCCGTTTTGTAAAGTGTTCCCTCATCTTTCAAGAGCATTACAAATCAAGCAGGACCATTTCAAAATCAAACTTATTTAGTGAAGACTTTTACCTCTTTAGAAGTAGTCATAGGGCTCCTGGGTGGCTCAGTTAAGCATCTGCCTTCAACTTGGGTCATGGTCTCAAAGTTCTGAGGTTGAGCCTCACGTCAAGCTCCCTGCTCAGCGTGGAGTCTGCTTCTCCTTCTCCCTCTGTGCTCTCTCTCTTCCTCTCCCTCGCTCTCACTCTCTCTCAGATAAATAAGTAAAATATTTTTAAAAAGAGCAGTCATAGGTGTAGCTGGATGTATCATAAAGAACTATGTTCCATTTAGGTTCACATTTCAGTCCCTGTTGTCTTTGCTCGTCTAAATGAATCTTCTCCCTTGTCTGAGGGCAGTTAGTGTCTCTCTGTCTCTGTTCTCTTCCTTTCTCTCTTTCTTTCTCTCTCTCTCTCCTTAATCTTAGTGCTCAGGGTTAGATTAATTCTAATCATTGGCTTATAACTGTTACTACCCTCATTAGTCAGAGTTCCCTGGGGAAACAGCCAATAGGTGATAGATACGTAGATAGATAATAGATCGATAGGGAGCGAGGGAGGGAGGAGTATGGATGGATAGGAGGAAGGGGTATGGATGGAAGAAGGAAGGAAGGAAAAAGGAGGGAGCAAGGAAGAAAAGAAAGACTGAGAGAGAGAGAAAGAAAGAAAGAAAAAGATAGATTTATTATAAGGAATTGGCTCATGCAATTATGGAGCCTGAAAAGTCCAAAATCTGTGGTATGGGCGGACTGGCTTGAGACTCAGGAGAGCCAACCAGTGGCTCAGATGAAGAAAGCAGTCTGTTGGAGAATTCCCTCTTGCTCTGGAAGGCCAGTCTTTCTGCTCTATTTGGGCCATAGGAAAAGCACATGTTAAAACTAATTATGTATTTTCATATCTTAGCATTTTTTATTAAGTTTACTGATGGTGCATGTTTCCTTTTCTATGAAGTATATGTTTATGTCTTTGTCCATTGTTTTATCTAGTGAGTATGTCTTTATTTTTATTTTTAGGATATATTCTGTCTTATTTTGTTATTGAAACATGTCCTGAGAATATCATAGCAAATGCTACAAATCAGGGAGGGTTGTTGTTCCCTGCCCTGCCCAATGCCCTCCAAGACCTAGCTTTTAACAAGTACTTTTAACAAGCACAATGCTGACTTTTGCCATTCATTCTCCATTAAAATATTATTGTTGTGAGTCCTTTAATATAACGATTCCATAGCACCTATCCTATATAGATAAAGCCATGTTTGCAATTCCATTTTGTGATTAGTTCCTCTGTTTTCTCACTGGTAAATCATGTTGCAAATCTAAGGTCTCTATGTGCATTGTCTGTTTTTGAGCTATCGCATCCACCAGTTGCCTTCTCTAGATGCCAGTAGTGCACTGACTTAATCACTCAAAGTCTGTATCAGGCATGGCATGCTATTCCTCCACTGTTGTCTTCTCCAGCAAAGTCCTTTCTGTTCTTGATATTTTGCTGATCTATACACAGTTTATTTTTTTAAAGATTTTTATTTATTTGAGAGAGAGAGACAGAGAGACAAGAAACTGAGAGACATAGAGCATGAGCAGGGGCAGAGGTTGGGGGAGAAGCAGACTCCCCACCGAACAGGGAGCCCAATGTGGGATTTGATACCAGGACCCTGAGATCATGACCTGAGCCAAAGGGAGACACTTAACCCTTTGAGGCCCAGGTGCCCCGATCTATATACAATTTAGAGTCAGTTTTCAAAAGCTACAGCAATAATTATCAGGACATATATTATAATTTCATTGAATCAAAAGATCAATCTGTTAGGACAACTGATCCATACGATGGAAGTAATTATTTATGTAATTCTTTAAAATTTATATAATTCTTTAAAATCATCAATAAAAAGTCTCACTTTTTTTTTTTAAAGATTTTATTTATTTATTTGACATACAGAGATGACATGTAGGCGGAGAGGCAGGCAGAGAGAGAGGAGGAAGCAGGCTCCCTGCTGAGCAGAGAGCCCGATGCGGGGCTCGATCCCAGGACCCTGGGGTCATGACCTGAGCAGAACACAGAGGCTTTAACCCTCTGAGCCACCCAGGCCCCCTGAAAAGTCTCACTTTTTTAATACACAATTCCTATATATGTGGATGTAAACACAGTGAGTTTTTCCAAGGTAACTTAGTTTTTATAGGGATCGTTAAAGCAATGCCTACAAAATTTATATTTTCTGTTTCTATTCTGATTATATAGAAATGCAAAATATTGTGCATATTGTTCTTTTATTTAGCCACCTGCTAAACTCCTTTATTGTAGTATCAATTAATATATAGTTTATTTTGGCTTTATATGAAGGCTATTATATTATCTATATGAAAAAATATTGAATTGTCCTTTCTATGTGTCTGATTTCTTTAATTTATGTATAGGCTATAAACTAATAATATATGAATGGAAGTAGTGAAAATGAGAATTTTTTTTCTTGTTTCTAATTTTGAAGGAATTTTCTAATTTTGAAGGAAGTGGTTCAAATATTTCCCTAAGCATACTACTGTGGTAGCTTCAATGTTTAGACATGCTTTATGAAGTGTGTAGGCTATTAACTCTCAAAAAAGAGGGTAAAGCATTGTGACTCTTTCTTGAAAGTTTGGTAGAACTCTTCTATAAAACCATCTAAATATTGGGATTTCTTTTGGAGTACAGTTTTAATAACCCTTTCAATTTATGATGGTTTCAGTTTATAGCAGTTATGGGATTCAGTAAAGGACAATATAATTCAATATAAATTATTGCAATTTATCATAGTCATAGGATTATGGAAGGCTTATAGAATTTTCTATTTCAGTGAGTCAACATTTTCAAATGTTTTGCGATAAAATTAATAATATATTTTTTCTTATCATTTGGATCTCCATTGCATATATAGTTATATTTTTTCGTGTAATATTGATTTGTGCTTTTTGAACTTCTTTTTCAATAGTAATCAGAGATTGCATATTTTGTTACCTGTATTCATTTGATAATCACAACAACCCACTGACATGGATTATTTTCATTTTACAATTTAGGAAATTTAGTTACAGAGTTAAGTATACCTCTACTGATTGGCAAAATTAGGATTTGAACTTTAAATGTCTAACTCAGGTGTTCATCTGCCACTTTATACTGCTTTATACAGGATTTTTAAAAATATTTTATTTATTTGACACAGAGACACAGTGAGAGAGGGAACACAAACAGGGGGAATGGGAAAGAGAGAAGCAGGCTCCCCGCTGAGCAGGGAGCCCGACGTGGGGCTCTATCTCAGGACCCCGGGATCATGACCTGAGCCAAAGTCAGACGCTTAATGACTGAGCCACCCAGGCACCCCATTATACAGGATTTTTATCTGGGTGCATAAGAATCCCCTCTTTTCTTAGAGATTCATTTGTGGATAGAATTAAAGTAGGTTAAAATCACTGATTGTACTGTTAATCTAGACGTAAAAGAGCCAGGGGATACATGTGCTCTTGGAGATATTTCAGCCATTCATTTTTGAAGGAATATTTAATTTTTCATTAAGTACAGTTTTAATTATTATTTCCATCAACTTGTACTCATATACTAATTATGTTTATAATTATTATAATTACTTAGTATCACTATATTACTTCCTTACACCTTTCTCCACCAACTCAATCTCTCCTTATATACAAGTTTTTGAAAGTTTTAAAGTATTTTCAAATTACTCCAATAAGAATAATTTCCCCTGAATTCCATTTGTGGTTGGTATAATGGAGTTGAGCATTAAATCTTTCTCAAAGGCATTTGTGTTTGTGTTGGTTTAGATATATCTATCTAAGGAGCAATTTTCTGTGGGCTGATACCTTAGGTTACAATTTTCTTTAAAGCAGGGAAACATGGCTTGTTTCCACATTTTTGTGGCTTGGTTTCCAATAGGTACCCGATATTGATATTGATAAATCCTATTCAACATATGGCTTTTCACTATAAATGTGAAAAAATTCATGATGATAAAATTGAGTTTCTTGTAAGATGTTGAGGCTTTTCTTTTGGGAGGGGTATGGTTTTTTAAATTCAGACTCATAGATTCCATAATCCTGTCAAGTACAAACAATAGTGGCAGTAAATAAAAGAAAGATCTTCAAAGCTAGTACCACCTAAAATGTATGCACACACGTAAGAAGTTAACAAAAAGTATGGTTTTCTTTAATTTTTTCCCCAAACCTTGTGTATTTATTTCCTATCACATCAATGCCCACAGATCTTTACATGGCTATGCTATTGCTATGCAAATGTTAATGAATCTAAAGAAAGCTGCCATTTTACATTATAATGACACCATAATGTAAAGTAAAGCTTAATTTTGCATTTCAAAATACCACAACATAGATTTGAGTGAGGAAAAAAGGGACCATAAATGTTAGAATTAGTAGCATGGCATGTGAGTTCATGCTATTACCTGCATCTATGACTGGAAAACTAAGAACACAATCAGAAACTTTACTGAGATAGTACACATTTGTAATACCAGACTCTGGCATTTATTGATCTATTCATTAGCTCTCTGAAGTTTTCGCCTCTTCAACTGTATTATTGTCTATCATTACACAAATCCAGTCCTTCTGTATGATACATTTTCTTTTCTTCTGCCAAAATTTAACACTACACACAAAAAAATTATTTAGATTTTAAATTACTAGTCTCGTCTCGATAAACATTGGAATAAAAATCTTTGCCAGATTGGACACTTAATTTTATTTTATTTTTTATTTTTTTAAGATTTTATTTATTTATTTGACAGACAGAGATTATAAGTAGGCAAGAGAGGCAGGCAGGGAGAGAGAGGAGGAAGCAGGCTCTCCGCGGAGCAGAGAGCCTGATGTGGGGCTCGATCCCAGGACCCTGGGATCATGACCTGAGCCGAAAGCAGAGGCTTTAACCCACTGAGCCACCCAGGCACCCCATGGACACTTAATTTTATAACAGCATTGTCTGTTTTATTTTTTAGTTGTATATTTTAAATAGACTATATTTTATGTAAGGGACAGACTTGCTACTTTGAGCTTCTTCTAGCCCTAGGACAGTTCCAACACAGAGTACATTTTCAATAGATAGCTGTCGGTTTTTTAATTGGCATCCCATCAAAAACTGCAGATTTTCTCATTAACCCTGGTAGAATTTGAAACTGATGTTGATGGGCAACCATACATCAGATTATTTAAATCTTTTGTCCTACAGGAAAGATCAATCAATTTGAAAAGTTGGAGATTCGATGGCTTACATGTGAAATAATGAAATGTTTTAGAGAAGCACTTGGAAATAGAACTCTTTCCAGGCTCACAATGAAAAGGAATATAGTTTATTTATTACTGGGCTCAAATTGTGGGACAGGTACTATGCTATTGTCTACAAATTTGACATAAAAATTCCAATTTTATTTTGGTGCTTAATTATAGGAATAAAAATCTGCTTTCAATGACTATCCTATACAACCTGCTGCTTCAGTGATAGCATTAAAGTAGTAATACAAATGTGACTACTAGTTAGCTAGCTGCACTTCTGTGATGGAGGTGGGGGTGGGGTGTAATGAGTCATCAGCAAGGTATGGAAGGACTCATAACCAGGTGGCATCTATCTCAGGAATTATTTTCAAATTACTCTTCTGTTTTCCACTAATTTTTCTTCTCAAACTCTCCAAATGTTATTCCTATTTCTGTCATAGTCACCAGCCACAGCAGAGGAAATGAATTATAAGTGCACAATTCCCTTTGAAATAGAATAATGTTGTAACTAAATCACCTTGAGCTCTATTTCTGAGTAATGGAAGATACTTTATTCCTGAGGAGACAAATATCACTCACACGTACTAGAAAAAAAAATCTGAAAATAAAAAAATGATTTACAAGGATAGGAAGACCTTGGATAATGTTATTTCTTTGCTGTGCCATATTTATCAATTCTGGCACATTTTAAAATTATAAAATGAATCAAATATGATTTTGATACAATCCAGAAACAGTTGTAATTCTTTCGATTCTTCTTTATAAGTCAGCTAATAAAACACTGAGAGCCATGAAGGTAATTACTAGGTCCTGTATTCCTTCTGCCTTTCAAAACACAGATTCTGAGCCCCTGTGCAGGGGGTGGGGCATGAGGAGTGGTAACACAATAATGTTTCCTGAGAGAGAAGTCTGAACTTGGTTGAATCCTGTTCTTTCAGAAAGATAAATTTTGCTCTTATGTTAGGTGCTAAGATAAAATAAATATATTGTAGTTGTAAGTTATTTTTCAAGTCTACCAGCTTGCTTATAGAATTAATGTACACAATTCTAGAAAATGGTTTGTCCCAAAAACTATATTAAAATCTCCTAATTTATAAATCAACAAAATTTCCAGAGGATCCCTAGCTAACCGTAAGTTAAAGAACAGAAGACTCATAATTAGATCGGCAACACTGCCCCATGACTGTGTTTGTGCCACATTACCTGCCCCCTAGCCTATTATATCCTCTGTAAAATTAGTCTAGCACTAGTGTCTTTCTCACAGGTTTGTTGCAGAGCATAGATTGTCATGTATGCAATGCGTTCAACATAGTATTCAATGCCTCCTAAGTAGCAAACCAATACTATTATTTCCTCAGAAGGCATTATTATTGTTTTTGCAGCCATTTTGCAAGTGTTTCTGGACTGCCTACAGCTCACTGCTTGAGTTACTGAGGTTTCAGTGGGATAGAAGACAGACAATAGCCATTGCTTTCATGGAGATTGCATGCCACCATGGGAGATAGCAATAAAGAAGACTACAATAAATAGCATAAGCCAGACAGACAGTAGAGATAAAGACTGATGAAACAAACAAATAAATAAATAAATAAAACAAGGAAGGAGAATAGAAAGTGGGTATGTAGGGGTGGGGGTGGAGCTTTCTGCTAAGACAGGGAACAAGTCCACCATGGATACATTTCTAAGAGAGGTGAGTGAGTAAGTCATACAGATGCAGAAGATCATCTCGGGAAGAGGGAGCAAATGCAGAAACTGTGATGCAGGCATCTGCTTGGTGTGTCTGAGGAACAGTGAAGGTAGACATGAGTGGTATGGGAGAAGGGAGCGAAAGGGGAACTGAACAGAGGTAGTTTTCAGGGGTCCTTTTCTCTGTAGGCTTTAGTGTGTAACAGGGAGGACTTTGGCTTAATGGTGAGCCATCTGTACAACATGCAATGTGGGGAATGGTTTGCCTTGAGCTCTTCTGGAACCCTGTTGGCTGCAATGCAGAAAATTCACTGACAGGAGTCAAGGTCTGCAGAAGGGCCAGCCATTAAGAGGCAATTGCTGTATACTTCAGGTGAACACTGGGTCTAAAAGCCCATGATGGTAGTGTAATTGTGGCATCTCATGGTCACAACATGGATGCATTTTGGAGATAGAGCTGATGGGATTTGCTGGCAGAAAACATTTGAGGGGCGACAAACCAGAGACACCAGATGCCAGAGTTCTGTCCTAAGCAACAAGAGGATGAGTTGCCAAATGTTTAGGGTATATTAAGTTTGAGATGCTTATTATACACTGAAGTGCACATGCCTGTGTTATGTTTGCAACCTTTTAGAGCCATCCAAACATTCTGATTTATAATATCAAAATCATTTGTTTGGTAGCGTTTAACTGACTGGTTACTATAGTGACTTGTTTTAGATCTTGGCATATTTTTCTGTTTATACATAGATTTAAAGATGTTATCTTGAGTAAACCTGTACATTTTTAATAGTATGGGAATATGTACATCCATACATATGTGTGTAAACAACAATGTGTGTGTATATATGCATATATACTCATACACCCACAGGTGAGTGATTTATATGGTGCATTATGCACAAATAATTAAGGGGATAATGTGTCAACATTAGGAAAATTGTACTTAGCTTCAAGGTTACCCAATTTTTCAGAGATGCCTGTATGGCAGACATCCCATGTGATCTGGGTGGCTCAGCTGGTCAGGAAATTCTTTGAAGTTGAAGAATACTCAGACATAAGGAATGCTTGCTTTGTATAGGGAACTCCTGAGCCATCTGCTGGTTTCTTCCTATTGACTCTGAGCGCACTGACTACATATTTGTATCAGCTGATATTGGTTTCCTATTCCTGCTGCAACAAATTATGGCAGGCATATTTTTATCTTATGGTTCTATAGGCTAGAATTTATCCCAGGGATAAAAATCAGGGCATCTGCAAAGCTGAGTTCTTTTCTGGAGACTCTAAGATTAAAGAATCCATTTCCTTGACTTCCCCAGCATCCACGGCCACCATCATTCCTTTGCTAATGGCCCCATTCATGCATCTTCAAAGCCATCAAAGTGGGGCTGAGTAGAGCCCTTCTCATGTGCATCTCTCTCCCTCTCTGATCTTGTCTCTTGACCTGAGAAACATTCTCTACTTTTAAGAACTCATGCATTTACATCAGGCCCACCTTGATAATCAGGGATAGAGTCTTCATTTCAAGACACTTTTAACATCAATCACACCTGTGAAGTCACTTTCTCCATGTAAGATAATCACAGGTACTAAGCATGAGGACATGAACAACTTTGCAGGGCTCTTAATTTGCTCGCCACCCATGGGAACTTTTCAAAATACACAGTTCTTGAGTTGTACCCTACAATTTCTAATATATCTTTTTTCCAGATTAGGACCATGGGATAAGACTTTATTGAAGATTTCTAGGTAATTATAAAGCAGAACCAGACTTGTGAATCACTGTAGATCATTGCTATCCCTGGGTCTCAAACTTCACTGTGCAGAAGAGGCACCCACAGATCTTATTAAAAATGCGGATTTCGGTTCCAAAGGACTGGTGTAGACGTATTTTATTATTAAAGTTCAGTCCATGGACCAACATTAGCCAGGACCTTGTTAGAAGTTCTGAAACTCAGATCTACTAGATCAAAATCTGCATTTTAGCAAAATCCTCAGGTGATTAAAGTAGGAAAAAAAAGTCTGAGAGGCTCTGCCCTATGTGTGAGTTTCAGATAACAGTCATGATACAACAGCTAGGCACAATCAGCTTAAGAAGAGCATTCACCTTAAAGACACCTTATTTTTACATTATTCTGAAGTAGTAATCTACTAATAGCAGTTTTTCAGGAACTATTAGAAGTTTGGTTATCCAACATCTCCTTCCTATTAGAAATACTCCCCACCTTGATGATAAAGTTATAGATCACCTTGCTGTTAATAATTCAGGGCAATGATACCTACCTTACCCACAAATACCTGGAACACAAAGATAGATGAGGTGGAGAATTTAATGGAGCTCAAGATATTCCTCTTTTCAGACCTCTAGAATTTCTCTCCTTGCCCCTGAGCCCACGTGCAGTGGCCACCTCTCTCCTCCCACAACCTAGTGACAGACACATAAATGAAAATGCTCATAACTGGTTTGGGAGAATTTAGGATTATGAATATCATTTCCTTAACCTCTCCTTCCAAAGATGACTGTGTGTAATTTTGTTAAAAAGAACCTCTCCAGAGATGGAACAATCATAAAATTATCTAGCCATTTCCAAAATGTTGGCATCCTTCCTCCAGGAGAAATTATTTGAAACTACTTTGAAAGCAGAGATTCTCAAAGGCTTTTAGGTACCCGAGAAACCTGGAAGTCTTGTTAATGAACAGATTGCTTGGGCACTAACCCCAGAATTTGTTTTATGGGATGCAGAACTTTATATTTTAGGGGTAAATTTCCCACTCACATTTCTGTAAATAAGTTATTATTCAATCTTTATCTAAAAGCTTTTGTCTTTATTATTCCTTATAATGTCACTGGTACAAAGGACAAGAAAACCCTTTAGATTTCAGCTAGATCTTAGCACACTATATAGCGCTGGACATTTTCTATTGACCAGTAATAATACAATCAATTGTACATTTTGCAGTGAGGTCGATTAGGGTAGACATTGGTCAAATGGGATATAAAATAAATTATTGATCAAATCACTCCCTCAATACGACACTTCCATATTATCTTAAACGTTATCTTGTTAACAAGTAACCAGTATAATGTTATTCATGAGATATCTTAAATACTTTTATCCTACTCAATTTTTTGATTCTGACATGCATTTTATTCTGAGAGCACATTCAGACTAGCCACATTCCAAGTGTTCAATAGCAACAGAGGCTAATGTCTCCATATTGGACAGTACAGATCTATAGGATACTTCAAGATCTCAATCGTCATTAGCATTCTTAACAAGTCTTGCAGGAACACTAAATGTGAATGGGAAGAAAGTTTCAGAAATTCATTCTGAAATAAATATTGATGGGAGAAAAATGTCAACTTTTCCTCCTACTTCCAGCACTATTTCAAGCGTTTGCTTCTTGTGCTTCTGGTACTTTTATTAATCATCCTCCACATCCCTTGGTGGTACATAGAGTTGTAGATCTGCCAGAGCCACGGTCCCTGTCTCCATACCCCAGTCTATGAAACATAAATTCTAGTAATACATTACAGATGATCAATTAGAATCCCATTATTTAATTCTTTTTACTGACCAATGATGTCTTCCCTGATAAAACCTAGCTTGCAAGCCATTTAGGAGCTATTGGTTGCTCCCCCCATTGAAATCAGCCATTTCTGCAATAAAGACATGCAGGTACCTAGGTAGGTAGGTAGTACACCCTCAATTATGTCCTGTGGTATTTCTCTGAAAGTGGCTATTCTTCAGGTCTAGTCCTGAGACTGTGACTCTGCCTTTTCTCATACACTTTCTCCTTATTGGTCCACTGCCTACTAATTGCCTTGCCAATCCAATGTAACAGGTAGACTATTGTCCTAAAGTATATGCTAGGAATAAATTGAGGTGTAAGTGGATGATCTCATAACCACTGAATTTGACTGATACACAGATTAATTCATATTCTTGTGGCCCAAACTCTTTCTGCTGAACATCACCATGCTTTGTAATGAATTCACATATGTCTAATAATGTTGATTTTTGTATATCCTATTCTCTAATATATCCCTCAAATGTCTCATTTTATTCCAAACACTTTTGAAAACTACTAAAGTGCAAAATGTTTAATTAAAATTAAGATACACATAGCATTGTTTGTTCTGTCCCATTTCTAATATGAAATGCCCAAATACAAGGGGTACTTTTTTTTATTGAGAGAATCTAGTCAACATTTTTTTTTTAATTCATTGATTACTGGATTCTAGGGGAGTATATCTCTCCATGTGGGTTTCCAGGAGTCTTCAATATCCCTAATAATTACTATCTTTTAAAACTTTTAAAACTTATCTTTTAAAACTATCAATTCATTCAAGAATACAGTTGCCACCTTTTGAGAGAGATACTTCATCATATGCCATGCAAACAAACAGCCTACTAGTATGTCAACATTAGTAAATTAGCATGTTATTTATATTTTGAACTACAGTTACAGAAAGGAAGTATTCTGCAGCTCCCCTGAGCTCCACAGTGTCTTAGTGATGAACCACTAGACCAGCACTCTTTAATAACACTTTCTGAGATAAATGAGACATTCTGTATGTGTACAGACCAATATGGTCACCATTAGCCATATGCGTCTTTTGAGCACTTAAGATATAGCTAGCTGGAATGAGGACTGAGATTTTTAATTTCATTAATTTTGATTAATATGAATTTTAATCTAAATAGCTATGACTAGTGGCCACTACAGTACTAGACCATGCACTCAGACCTGGAGCACATCAGCTAATCCAAAGTCTACAAACAATGGGAGAATGTAGAGCCTTGGGCAGAGGTAAAAGAACGTGGGCAACAGTCACCAACATCTTCCTATATTCTGGGAGACGTTTGGTACCTAACAGTTAACAATACTAATCAACTCACATTTCTAAATACATTTAGCTTAATTCAAGAAACTTCATTTATAGAAACTATATTTTTATGTTTGGATAACTTCTGGAGCTAAGAAGTTTAGAATTTTGAATGTCAACTCCACATGAATCATTTCTATTCCATACAGCACACATGTTAATGAGAACAATTTTTCTTCACCTTATTCAGAACAGTCTCCTTGCCATCAAATATAATGCCTTCCTACAAAGTATTTCCAACCTCACCGAGGCTTATCTATTTCCTCTAAACTGTCAATCCCATTCTGTCTTCAGGTTTTTTTAGAAGATTTTTTTATTTATTTGACAGAGAGAGAGACCACAGATAGGCAGAGTGGTAGGGAGAGGGAGAGGGAGAAGCAGAACAGGGAGCTCAACATAGGGATTGATCCCAGGACTCTGCAATCATTACCTGAGCCAAAGGCAGATGCTAAACCAACTGAGTCACCCAGGTACCCCAAGTGTCTTCAGTTTTATTAACTTTGAGCCAATGATTCAACTCTTCAGATTACCAATAACATTAATACCACCCCCAAGCTTTTTGGTCCTCTATTGCATAAATTTGAAAAAAAAAAATGAAAAAGCCTGGATCAGCCTGCTTCTGCCCCATACTTAACCACACTGAGTACTGCTAAAGAATATAGCTAAAGTACTGCTAAAGAAAATTCATTTATCATTCATCCTTTCCTTCATTCATACTTTCACTTCTTCTTTTCTTTTGAGAGAGAGAGAGAACATATGTGCCCAAGTGAGTGGGGGCAGGGAGAGTGAGAGAGAGAATCCTAAGCATTCTCCATGCCCAGTGTGGACTCCAATGTGGAGTTCGATCTCACTACCCTGAGGTCATGACCTAAGCCAAAATCACGAGTCAAAAGTTTAACTGACTGAGCCACCCAGGTGTCCCATGCATGTGTTTCTTCATAAAATTTTTATTGAGTACCCACTAGATGTAGGCACTAATGCTGAGGAAAAGAAATGTCTCTGAAGAAAACAAGATCCCTGCTTTGATGGACTCTATATTCTAGTACGATGAATGGCAATTCACCAGGAAACAGCTAAATAAAGAAATTTGTCCAAAGCAACTGAAAATTTAAAAAAAAAGAAAATAGAGTGAAGGGCAAAGAATTTCAATAGTTTGTATACTGTGTTATATATTGTGGTAAAGAAAAGCTAAGTGGTATTTGACACCTGAATGGATCCATAAGGGTACAGAGGGCATTCCCGGCAAGTGGATAGGCTTTGTGGTGAAAATGCACTTGGTGTGTTGGAAGAAAAGAGAGAGTGAGTGAAGTGGATTCCAAGTGATAAAAGCTACATTAAGAGGGACAGTTTGTGGAGAGATGGGCAGCCCATGGTAGGGAATGTTTTATTTTACTCTGAGAGAGATGTGAGCCCTTGGAGGCCATGATGTGACTTCCATCTACATCCCTGCAGGGGATATGGTAGGAGGGCAGGAGTGAAGGCCTGTTAAAAAAACATACAGGGGAGCTATTGTAAACTCAGATTAGCTAGTAAATATGGACATTATAAGACATGGTCAAACTGTAGATGTATGTAAAGTAACAACCAACAGAATTTGCTGATGGATTACATGTGAAGTGTGAGATGCAGATAGGAGTCAAGGAGAGCTGCAAGGTTTTGGCTATGTGACTGAAAGAATTATATGATAATGAAGATCCCTGTATACATATTAGAATGTATTCATGGCCTTCACCCTTTACTGGGCACAGTCTTCTTATGTATTCATATCTCAAGTCCATTATCTTTCCTACTCTCTACCATGACTCTTTCAAACTCTATGACCCTGCTAAAGCTTCCTCATACTCAGAAGACAAGCTCTGCTCCTTCAAAGTGTTTCTGAGCCTCAGTATGTCTGGGAAATGAATTTAATCACAGCAACAATATTGGGAGTGAGCACACTGAATGATACTCTTATTGGCTTCAATCACATGGTCAGGAATTGGTTTCCACTCACTTAACAGCATATTTTAAGTGCTTAGCGTAGTACCTGGCACATATTAGGTACTCAGTTGTTTTTGGTGTTTTGATGAGTTTTTATTTTATAACAACTAACTATATCTTCATTAATTCAGTCTTTATTACAAATGTACGAGGCAGGCTAAAGATTTATAGAAGAGGAAATTGAGGTAAAGAAAGATTAAGCAATAGGCCAAGGTCACCTATTTAGTAAGTAGTAAGGCTGGGACTGGACCCAGGTAATTTTTTTTTTTTTAATTCCAGAACAGTTGACATATGGTATTATATTAGTTTCAGGTGCACAATTCATTTTGCAAACCTCATCTCTCTACCTCTGTTTCCAGGGTCATGAGAAAGACAGGTAAGTCTCGTGGATCTACAGGGCATAGTCAGGGCTGGTAGAGACAGTCAGGGAGCTGGAGGACTATTAGGTACGGAATGAGGCCCCTGGACAGAGCTGGTTTGAGATGTGAATCCCGAGCTGGGAGGAGATGTAAATTGTAAAGATTATTTGAGATCAATAAGGCTGAAACATTTAATGTGTATGTGCACATATGTGGACATGCCCTACGATGTCTCCAGCCTCAAAACAATTATGTCTTATCCTGAAAGGATTATCTTCACAAATTAAATCAATAATGAATATTCATTCTATATATGAAAAGGGCTCTTTTATTGGTGGTATTAGCAATAGTGGTGGCCATAAGAGAGAACTCTAAATTTTAACTTTAAAAAATATCTCCTCATATACGACAAGCACTATGCTCAATTTCAACAAGAATCCTTATTTTAGAGTTAATGGCTGGTAACTAGACTTATTATAGTGATATATACAAATATCAGATCATTGTTACATACCTGAAACTAATGTAATATCATATGCCAAGTACACCACAATGTAAAAAAACAATAAAAAATTACATTTTAATTGACTATTTTATAAGCATATTGCTACTGGTTAATATGTCATTTTAGTACAGGATTTATCATTAAAAGTTATCATTAACCATTTGCAATGACGTGGATGGAACTAGAGGGTATCATGCTTAGTGAAATAAGTCAATCGGAGAAAGACAACTATCATATGATCTCCCTGATATGAGGAAGTGGAGATGCAACATGGGGGGTTGGGGGGTAAGGAAAAGAAGAAAAGAAACAAGATGGGATTGGGAGGGAGACAAACCATAAGTGACTCTTAATCTCACAAAACAAACTGAGGGTTGCTGGGGGGAGGGGGGTCGGGAGAGGGGGGTGGGGTAATGGACATTGGGGAGGGTATGTGCTATGGTGAGTGCTGTGAAGTGTGTAAACCTGGTGATTCACAGACCTGTACCCCTGGGGATAAAAATACATTATATGTTTATAAAAAATAAAAAAATTAAAAAATTAAAAAATAAAAAGTTATCATTAACCTAAATATTCTCCCTCTTGAGTTTTGCCTTACTATTATACCTTTGATAATTTTGTCTTGATTCAAATATAGAGATGGAGTATCTTTAATTCTGAATTCGAAACAGCCTCAAAGGGGCATATTCATTCTCAGTATACGGTAATAGAAAAGTGACTTGCAATTTAACATAATATCATCGGTATGCAAATATGCATCAACAACAGCTTTGTGTATCAAAAGTCAATCAATATTGGGTCATTTCATTATCAGGATGTCAGAAGATTGCTATTTCATTAGAGTAACACTTCATCTGGTCTTAGGCAGATATATATGTAAATATTGCATTAAAATGTAATTAGATACCCCCCCCAGGAGGAGACAAACAACAACAAATATGTCTGATTAAAATTAATGATGACATATTGAATAAGTAAAGGTTGCATAATTACGACTCCAGTTTAACAGTGACTAAGCTACCTAATCAAAAATTTTCTAGGTCTTTCCTAAAAGATGATGGCTGGTGAATTGCTGCTTTACTTGTTCGGGTGTCACAGTGAAAGTCATTTTTAAAGTTTAGCTAACTGAGAGAGTGCTTTCATTCTGACAAATACAATTCAAAAGATGTTAAAACAGTCCTGACCATTTGAATCATAAAATGTCTTACAGAACCAGTGCACTTCCATTATCCTGTCACTCCAAATTTGGACAATTAATTTGTAGGTTTATAAAATGAACTCATAAAATTCCTCACACAATTTTCCCCTATGGTGGGGGAATATAAGCTAGGAGTGGGAGGTGAAGAACAGGAAATATGAGAAAAAAATCCCAGACTTCTTATATCCATACTCTAAGCCTTGGAAGATTTGCATTTGTGGAAAGAAGCTGATTGTTTCGGGAGAGGATCAATAGAGGTCTGCAAATTGGGGATATTATCATAAATCAAAGACGAGTATGCTTATTTGTGTACCCAAATACTGGAAAAATACTGGAGGATTAATTACTCTTGAATGATGAACCAATTTTATTTTATTTATTTATACTGAGTTATAACTGACAAGTTTACTACATTAGCTAATTAGCATGCTTACCATCTAATTAAAAAAATTCTAGCTGGAGTCCAAATTGATGTGAGGAAACCTTTAGTTAATAAAGAATACAGGTAACAGAACTTGAGTGCTCTTAAGGAATGGTGTTACAAATTATAATAGTTTTATTGATATCTGCCATAAAGACTTAATTAAGAGGCAAGCATGCCTAAATTGTGCTGTTAGCAATCTGGATTTCAACTCCCTTCAGTTCTTAAAAAGATGATTAGCGTACATTAACATCATATAAATATTTATTGTATTTAAAATACTGATGGACATCTTTAACTTTTAGTAATCAAAATTTTTTGTGTTCGCAAGTTATTTCACATTGCACATGTTAATACTAAAGTGATTCCAACATTCAGAATTAATATTATTGAGCATTTATTTTCCTAAATATAAAACTTTTTTTAAAATTTATTATCTTTAG
>PISX010004531.1:0-120023 GCA_004024625.1 Mellivora capensis | reverse complement strand
GCATAATCTCTTCCAGTCCCGTCCATGTTGCTACAAAAGTCTGGTATTCATCCTTTCTGATGGAGGCATAATACTCCATAGTGTATATGGACCACATCTTCTTTATCCATTCGTCTGTTGAAGGGCATCTTGGTTCTTTCCACAGTTTGGCGACCGTGGCCATTGCTGCTATAAACATTGGGGTACAGGTGGCCCTTCTCAAAATAAAAAAATTAGATAAATATTTTAAAAACAAACAAACAAAAATTTATGTTACATAAAAACCTGTATAAGAATGTTGGGACGCCTGGGTGGCTCAGTTGGTTAAGTGGCTGCTTTCGGCTCAGGTCATGATCCTAGCGTGTCCTGGGATCGAGTCCCGCATGGGGCTCCTTGCTCAGCAGGGAGCCTGCTTCTCCCTCTGCCTCTGTCTGCCACTCTGTCTGCCTGTTCTCTCTCTCTCTCTCTGACAAAATAAATAAATAAATAAATCTTTAAAGAATGTTATAGCAGCTTTATTCCCAGTACCAAATCCTGCAAATAATCCAAATGTCCCTCAACTGGGGGATGGATAAACTATGGTACACCTATACAATGAAATGATACTCATCAATACAAAAGAATATATTATTGGTACATGCAACAACATGGTTTAATCTCAAATGCATTATGCTAACTGAAAGAAGCCAGATTCAAAGGCTATGTACCATTTGATTCCATTGAAGTGATATTCTGAAAAAGTAAAACTATAGGTAAAACTATCAGTGGTTTTATCCTACTTAGGGGAAAGCTTGACTCCAGAGGTAACCCATAGGATTTGGTGGGGGAGGGGAGTTGTGGGGATAGATATCACTATCTAACAGTGATAGAACTATTTTGTATTTTGTTTGGGAGGATGATTACCCAACTCTGTTACAGCATGATTTTTTGAAAAGAATATCCTTTCTCCATTGAGTTGTCCTCATACCTTTGTAAAAAATCATTCTACCATGTATGTAGGGGCCTATTTCTAGACTCTATTTTGTTGCATTAATCTGTGTACCTGTCCTTTCATGAATACTGCACTGTCTTGATCACGGTAGCTTTAAAGTTAACCTTGAAATCAGTCTCAGTTCTTCAACTTTGTTTTTTTGTTTGTTTTAATTTAATTTAATTTTTTCAGTGTTCCAAGACTCAGTGTTTCTGTATCACACCCAGTGCTTCTACTGGATTTTTCTTTTTTCTACTACTTTTCTTTTTTCTACTACTTTTCCTTTTTCATCCAAAAGCATTCGGCTCTTCTAACTCCTTTGCCTTTCTATATATATCTTAGAATTGACTTGCCAATATATACAAAATATCCTGTTAGGATTTAGACTGGAAATTGCATTAAATCTATAAATCAGCTTAGAAAAAATTAACACCTTGTTAATATTGAATTTTTCAATCTATAAACACAGTATATATATATCTCCATTTATTTAGGTCTTCTTTGACTTCTTTCACCAATAATTTGTAGCATTCTGCATACAGATCCTGCATATATTTTGCTAGGTCTGTAACTAAATATTTCATTGTTTTTAGTGTGATTCTACAGCGTGTGGTTTTTGTGGGTTTCTTTTGTAAAATCTACAGTTTTTTAAAACTTCAATTTCCAATTGCTCATTGTTATTATATAAAAGTAAAATTGATTTTTGTGCATTAAACTTGTATCTGCAACCTTGATAAACTCATTTAAATAAAGACAATTTGTTTCTTCCTTTCTAGTCTGTGTGCATTTGATCTATTTTTCTTATCTTACTGCACTGGCAAGGACTTCCAGAGCAGTGTTAAACAGGATTGATGAGAGGAGAGATCCTTACTTGTTGCTAAGCATTTGTCTTTTACTATTATGTCTTTAACTATTATGATGTTAGCTGTAGTTTTTTGTATACACTCTTTATCAAGTTAAGGAAGTTTTCTTCCAGTCCTAGTTTGCTGTGAATTTTTATCATGATTGTTGAATTTTTTCAAGTGCTTTTTCTGCATCTGCTAAGATGATTGTGTGTTTTTTCTTTGATCTGTTAATACCATGAATTATATTGATTGGTTATGGGATATTGAACTGGCCTTATGTTACTGGGATAACCTCACTTGGTCATGATACATAATCGTTTTATATGTTGCTGTATTTAATCTAATAACATACTATTGAGGATTTTTATAATTGTGTTCATGAGATATATTGGTCTATTGTGTTTTTTTCTTATATGCCTTTGTCCGCTTTTGGTATCTGAATAATGCTGACCTCATAAGAAGAGTTAAGAAGTGTTTTTCTCCTTGTCCATCTTCTAAAACACTGTGAAGTTGTCATATGACTTCCTTCTTAAATGTTTTGTAGAATTTTCTAATGGAAACAGTTTTCTTTGTTGGAAGGCAATTTAACATATAATTTTAGTTTCTTTAACAGATACAGGGCAATTTAGGTTATCTATTGCTTTCTGAGTGAGTTTTGGTAATTAGTGTCTTTTGAGGAATTTGTCAGTTTAATCTGTTATAGAATTTATAACCAGAGAGATATTCATAGTATTATTTTCCAATTAATTTCTTCAGGGTCTGTAGAGATACCCCACCTTTCATTCCTGATACTAGTAATTTGGGTTTTCTCTCTTTCTTTTCTTGGTCAGTTTTGCTAAAGATTGGTCACTTAGAATGATGTGTTCAAACTGGATGCATTTCTCAAGAATTCTCAGACTCTGATCTTAATGATTATAGATGGGTCGATAAAAAACCCCAATCTATGACATACAACATACTATTAGTAAGACTTAGCAAGCTCAAAGTAAGATTTATATTTGAATAGAGCTCTTATGATTTTCCTAGTTCTAACCTATCTCATCATCTCTCACATCATTTCACTTTGATAATTTAAAAAATCATTTAATTATCAGAACAAACTTTACCTGGAAAACACAATAGCCACTTGAAATCAGTAAATCGTATGTTTCCATATTCCCCAAACAAACCTTTGTAAATCTCACATTATATTTCAAATAGTTATTGACTTATTATATTTATATATTAAATATTTTAATTATTAATTTTTCTTAATCAAAAGAAGTTACTATGGTTCATATGATCCTGAATTTAAAATAAAATTATTTCAGGAGATAACAAATGCTTTCCAGATGTCCTTTAAAATTTATGTTGACTTAAGAAAAACAAAATATTTGATAGGATTCATGTTGACTTAAGAAAAACAAAACAGGGCGTTGAAAATTATTCAAACATCTAAGCTATTAAAATTCAGAATGCAAGGGATGCCTGGATGGCTCAGTCGGTTAAGCCGCTGCCTTCGGCTCAGGTCATGATCCCAGGGTCCTGGGATTGAGTCCTGCATTGGGCCCCTTGACCAGCAGGGAGCCTGCTTCTCTCTTGCCTCTGCCTGCCACTCTGCCTGCTTGTGCTCTCTCTCTGACAAATAAATAAATAAAATCTTTAAAAAAAAAAAAGTCAGATGCCAAGATAAAGGAGCTGAAAATGTGCAATGCTCATCTTCTTTCTGGAGGCCCTAAAATTTATGGCTATGTTATTTCTATAAGTCTAGGACCAATTACTGCTGTTTCCATAATGTTTAAAGCAATCCTGCCACAGTACTGGATTCATATGGATTAATCTGTATTTTAAGTGATGGCTGTAATTACCAAAATCTAGCTTACTAAAATACAGATGGTGGAATAAAGATTTTAAGAAATAGTTACTAATTTTTCATTTTTTATTTTAATAAAAATATTTTTCACAAATAGAAATTTACCTTGAAGTCCTCTAAAATCAGATCAATTTTTCTATCCTCTTATCCCATTTCAAATATTCTCAAAGTATCTACATGCTGCCCTGTAAAACCACTTCTCTAATACACATGTAAAGATAGGGCAATAATATATTCCAGCTCAGATATTAAATTATAAGTCAGCCTATCTAAAATGAGTCTGAGTCAAAGCTATCAATATAAAATTAAATGTTCATTAGAATAAGCACTAACTTACCAACATGAAATGCAAAGCAATTTAAAGATAAAAACAATTAGTTCCTTCTACTTTTAATGAAATGACACATCATAAGTTGGTCTATATAAGCACTATCAAATAACAAGATGGAGTTTTTTTTAAAGTACTATTACTAATATGTTTAAAGGATTATAACTGAAAGAAGAAAGTTGAGCATAAGCTACCCTCCACAGCGTAAGAACCAAAAGATGTCTGTTTTGGCCCTTACTCTATTCTTGGCACCTAGCATGGCACCCAGAATAACTTTTGTCTGCTGACGTTAAGTCTAGTGGTTAAGTACATGGGTTTGGAGGTCAGACAGATAGAGGTTGAAATCCTACCTTATCTAGGTAGATATATATTAAAACTTTCATTAAAGACAGTATTTATTCAGTTTATTTTTCTTTCTAAGTCTTGAGACATGAATTTGAAAGACCCTAGTTCTAAAAATCAAATCTGTTCTCAAAAGTTAGGATTACCACATGAAAACCTCTAAAAAGTCATGCTTTAGGCTTTAACAGCAACTCATAAAGAGGAGTTTCAGTATTTGTAGCATGTTATATAAGCAATTATCTGTGAAGAATGTTCACCCCAAGGCGGATGGTACTTTGGGATATATAAGCTCTCATATATTTGTTTAAATTCGGTCTCAGACACTAATTGGAGAATAAATTTAATAAAAAGTGGAATTATATATCAAAAGCCTTATTATTACTGTGTACTTTGACTCATTAATTCCACTTCTGAGCATCTACCCTAAATCAAAATGTAGAGAAGTTCATTGAAACATTACTTGAAACAATTGCAACAAAAGGAACATAATACCCAACAATAGAAATATAGAACCAACATTAATTATGAAAAGATTTTTGACAATGAGAACTGTTTTGTTACACTGCAAAATCAGAAGTGTATAATAAAAATTATGTATCTAGTGTACATTCAACTACATAAAAATATACACAGAACTAGCATTAAAACTATCACAATTTAAATATAAAAACTGTCAGATCAGGTTAAAATAAAAGGCAAATACTTCAGATAAGAGGAGCAACGAAAAAATAACAGACTGGTTTAAAAGTAAAAGACACCTTAGAATGTATTACATAAATATAAATAAAACAGGTGTCAAACATTAATTTCATACAAAGGACAATTCAAGGACCAAAGCATTAAGTGGAATAAAAAATACAAATACATGTGTACAATAATATATTATAAAAACCCATAACAACTATATAAAAATCTGTGTATCAAATTACCCAGTTCTAAAATATAGTCTAATTAGAGTATATGTGAAATACTTGGAAATATACTTTACATAGAAATTTCAACATGCTACTATAAATTCTGACATATCAGATAGAAAAAACAAATAAGAACAAAGAGATTTGAATAATTAATGATTAAAGTAATGTTTAAAATAATTAATGATTAAGTGTTTGCACTCTGCGAACACTTCATATAATTTGAAAAACACCTAGGTAAACTTAATATACTGACCTCCACTAGGCCAAAAAGAAAATATAAATAAGCTCTACAAAAATAAATTATAAAAGGCTAATTTTTAAACTGCAAAGTAATAAATTAAAAAAATAATGGAAATTTAAACAAAACATTTCAACTTCAAAATTAACAGCGTTTCTCCTATTTGGATCACAGTCTGTGGAATATAGTCAAAGTTGTCCAAAGGGGCAATTTCATAAGCTTAACTATTTAAAAAAATGAATAGAGGTAAATGACCATTTTAATTCAAGAAGTTATAAAAATAAATACCTATTAAATTTTGGACATTCCCAAGGCTAGACTCTGTTCTCATTCTATTGCAAGGCAATTTCATCCATTCTTAAAGTTTCATTTGTCATTTATATGGCAATCAAAATAAAATTTAAAAAACCCAGAATAGGAATTAACCTTCAAAAACAAAGACAAAGAGTAAGAGAAAACTTTAAAAAGAAGAAAATACTTATAAACAGCTTGGTCAGAAGGAAAAGAGAAAGGTAAGAAAAGTCACTATACTTAGGAAACAATTATCATATGCTACTACAGATGATAAAAGAAAAGAAGATGGGACGCCTGGGTGGCTCAGTTGGTTAAGCGGCTGCCTTCGGCTCAGGTCATGATCCCAGTGTCCTGTGATCGAGTCCCACATCCGGCTCCTTGCTCAGCAGGGAGCCTGCTTCTCCCTCGGTCTCTGCCTGCCACTCTGTCTGCCTGTGCTCTCTCTCTCTCCCTCTCTCTCTGACAAATAAATAAATTAAAAAAAAAAAAAAGAAGAGATCTTAAAATCCAAAACAGAATAGACAGAATAAAAATTTTAAATGGTAGTTTAAAAGACAGCCAGCACTTCCAATCTCTACTCTGACATGACATGCAAAAAAGCTTGGAAGTCGTGTGTCCCACCCTCATACCTTCATAAGAAGAAAAAATCTGAACAAATGTGGCCGCCATGTCATGAGGATACTCAAAGAGCCCCATGGAGTAATCCGTGTAGAGAAGAACAAAGGTCCCTAGCCTACCAGTACCAATTTGCCACCTTGTAAATGTATCCTCCAGCACCCTGCAAGCTCTCAGATAACTACACTCTCAGACAACATAAAACTTTAATCTCATGAATGACCTAGAATAAAACTAAATAACTAAGCTCATTCTGAATGTGACCTACAGAGGCTATAAGAGATAAATGATTTTGTTATTTTAAGCCATAAAGTTTTGGGTTCATTACACAGCATTGGGTTATTAATGCACTATTTTGATAGGTGTGTGACAGAAACATAGGAACATTTAGGGGGAAAAATCACATTATGTATAGAGAAAAACAGAGATATTGGCAGAGAATTTTTTCAAAACTGATGAATGTCACCTTCTATTATCTTCTACTGGCTCAAATAGTTCAATGAATTTTAAGTAGGCTTGAAAGAAAAAATCACTTCTATACATAATAACATTACAGAACATCAAAGATAAAGAGATCTCCAGGAAAGCCTAAGACAAAAAGAAAAATGATCTTCAAAGGATCAAAACTTAGACTGACAGTAGACTTTTTCATAGCAACAATGGGTCCCAGAAGTCTATGAAATGATGTGTTCAATTTTGCTAAGAGAAGGGAATTATCAGAATCTATACACAGAAGACTATAACCAAAAAGTCATTAAAAATGGAGGTAAAATAAAAATGTCTTCAGAGAAGAAGAAAACAGTGAGTTTGCCACCAATAAAATATTACTAACTGGCACAAAAATAAGCACATAAAATAGAGAGCCCAGAAATAAGCCCATGTTTATATGATCAAGTAATCTATGGCAAAGGAGGCAAGAATGCATAATGGGGAAAGGACAGTCTCTTTAACAAATGCTGTTGGGAAAACTGGACAGCTACATACAAAAGAATGAAACTGGACCACTTTTTTACACCGTACACAAAAATAAACTCAAATTGGATTAAAGCCCTATATGTGAGAGCTGAAACCATAAAACTCATAGAAGAAAACACAGGCAGTAATTCTTTGACATTGGCCATAACAAGAGTTTTCGATCTATGTCTCTTCAGGCAAAGGAAAGAAAAGTAAAAATAAGGTATTGGGATGACACTAAAATAAAACAGCTTTTAGTGCAGTGAAGGAAACTATCAACAAGACAACTTAGTGAGAGAACATATTTGCAAATGATATATCCAATAAGGGATTAATATCCAAAATATATAAAGAACTTATGCAACTCAACACCAAAAAATCAAACAATCCAATTTAACAACGGGCAGAGGACCTGAATAGACAATTTTCTGAAGAAGACATACAGGTGGCCAATAGACACATGAAAAGATGCTGAACATCACTCATCATCAGGGAAATACAAATCAAAACCACAGTGAGCTATCACCTTACACATATCAGAATAACTGAAATTAAAAACACAAAGCAGAACAAGTGTTGGTGGGGATGTAAAGGAAATGGAACCCTCATGTACTGTTGATGGGAATGCAAATTTATGCAACCATTGTAGAAAAACAGTAGGGAAGTTCCTCAAAATATTAAAAATTTTAAGATTAAAAATTAAAATTAAAAATAATAAGAATTACCATATGATCCAGTAATTCCATTACTAAGGTATGTGCTTAAAGAATACAAAAACACTAATTCAAAAAGATATATGCACCCCTATGTTTATTGCATCATTGTTTACAAGAGCCAAGATATAGAAGCAACCTATATTCATCCACAGATGAATGGATAAAGAAGATGTTTTATATATACATACATATATATGTATATATATATAATGTAATGTGTATAAAAATATATGGGTGTGTGTGTGTGGTGGAATATTATTCAGTCATAAAAAAGAGTAAAATCTTGTCATTTGCAACAACATAGATAGACTTAGAGAATATTAGGCTAAGTGAAATAAGTCAGAGAAAGACAAATACCATATGATTTCACTTATATTTAGAATTCAAGATTCATTGCCAAGATGGCGGGGAACTATATTTAGAATTCAAGAAACAAAACATATGAACAAAGAAAAAAGAGAGACAAACCAAAAAAACAGACTCTTAAATACGGAGAACTTGTGGTTGTGAGAGGGGAAGTGGGCAGGAGGATGGGCAAAACAGATGAAGGGGATTAAGTGTACACTTATCATAATAGAGAATGAAAAATTTATAGAATTGTTAAATCATTATATTGTACACCTAAAACTAATATAACACTGTATGTTAATTATAATTCACTAGAAAAAATATTACTAAGTAAATTCCAAAATATGTCCTTTAGTCACATGGGATGGGAACTGAGGTGGAATGTTTAAAGTATAAGAAGGAAAGGGTTATATGGATGAATTCAATCAAATCTTGATGGTATAAAATGACAAAACTAATGTCTTCCTGGATTGAAATAAAAGCAGGAATAAGTTAGAATTAAAATGCATGACAATAATAGGACATAAATGGGAAGCAGGTGACTGGAATCAACTGTGCTAAGGTTTGTGTATTGTTCAGGAGGGGAGTAAAGATTTTTTATTAAACTTATATCTTGACAGGGCAACACTCATGTTACAATTTCTATGAAAATCCTTGGAATAATACCTCTTTTATTATTTGATAGATATGGCATCTACTAAGTAAGACTAATGCAAAATAACAGAAAAATATCACTTGGAAGAAAAGACAAGAGAGAAAGAAACAGGAAAATAGAATAAGGAAACAAAATAAATGTTAGAAAAAATATCCAAGTATCTATGTGCAGTAATTTAAAATATACATATTTATGTAAACAGATATTTATATATAAAACATACACTTACATATCATACATACTTATATACACATTTATGGTAATTTTATTTACATATAGTAATTAAAATAAATTTAGATGGACTAAATACACCCATTAAAAGACAAAAATCATCAGAATACATTTAAGAAAAGAAAAATCTATGTCTAAAACATGACTATGAAAAGTTTAAAAGGAAAAAGTTGGAAAAAATACTAGGAAATAATGACCCAGAGAAACTGTGGTCATTATATTACTGTGTTAATAACAGACACAAAAAATTTTGTAATTAAAAAACATTATTATAATAAAGAGGTTCACTACATGCTCATTAATGGAAGGTTAACAGTTCTAGACTTCTATGTACCGAATATTATGGCCTCAAAACATACAAAGCAACAATTAACAGACTTCAAGGAGAGAGAGGAAAATCTGCCATAACAGTGGAAGATTTTAACATAACTATTTCAGTAAGTGGAAGATTTAGTAGAAAAAAAAATTAAGGATATAGACAATTTGAATAACACAAGTAATAAGATTCATCTTATGTTAGTCTAGAAAATTCACCCAACAACTGCAGAAGGCACTTTTTCATCAGGCACACATGAAGCATTTACCGAAAGTGACCACATCCATAAAACAATTTTCAACCAACTTGAAAGGATTATACTCATGGAACTTTTTCTCTGACTACAATGTCAGTAAGTTAGAAATCAATACTAGAGTGATAAGGGAATAAAGACTTTAGAAACAAATATCTTTCTATGGTCATTTGCTGTATGATAGAGGTGTTGCAGCAGAACATGCATTCCTCACAACATACACAAAACCCATTCCAGATGGATTTCATAGCCCCATGTGAAAAGCAATACTATAAATTTTTTAGAAAACAGTATAGAAGAATATTTTTATGATCTCATAACACAAAAGGATTTCTTGAACAAAATACAGAAAGCACAAATCAGAGGAACAGATTAATTAATAGGAAGGCTAAAATTAAGAACTTGTGTTTATCAAAAGACTCCATACAGAAAGTGAAAAGAAAGGTAGATATCTGCAAAATATATAACCAACAAAGGATGATATATCAATAATATATAAAGAACATTGTACTTCAATTTTAAAAAGAACCTAATAGGAAAATGGAGGGGAAAAATTTTTCACAGAAGCAGAAATGAAAATACATACAACAGAAGATGTCAATCTAATTGGTAAATTGGAGAAGTGCAAACTAAAATCACAGTGAGATAGTATTGATACTAGACTGGCAGAAATTTAAGTGTCTGATAATACCAAGTGCTAATGAGAATCCAGAACAAAAGGAACTCTCATCCACTGCTGGTAGAATTAAAAATAAATACAATCACTTAGGGAAAATTTTGGTATTACCTACTAAAAAAGAACATACACAAAGACTATATGCCCCCCAGAGGCCCTATAAGGAGCACAAGAAGACATGTATAAAAGTATTTATAGTGACATTATAGTAATAATAAAAACCTGAAAATAATTTAAATATCCATCAGTGGTGAAATCAAGTAAGTTGTGGGATATTTACAAAAGGGATCACTGTAGAGACTGAAATGAGGCAAAGCTATGTGTACCGATGTGGACATAATCTCAAAAATAGTGTCAAGAAAAAGGAAAGCAGCCATAGAAAAATGCATACAGAATGATTCATTCATATGAATTTCACCGAAGGGAACAACCTAACAGTGTCTTCTTTAGTGGTGCACGTGTTGGTGTAAAAACATAAAAGAAACGCAAGAGGATGGGGTCAACATAAATAAAGAGAAGTACAGATAGCAGGAACATGGGAAATATTTGGTCTATTTCTTGGCCTGGGTGATGAGTACATAGAAATCTGTTTTATTATTCTTGTATATCTTCACACTTGCAATCTTTTTATACTTTTTTCTTGTTTAGATATGTGCTATATTTTACAAACACACAAAAATCCTTCCATCTTTTTCTTTTCTTCCTACTCTCCCTCCTTCCTTCCTTAACTTTCCTTTCCTTTTCATTTTCTTTCTAAAAAGCAAAAACCCTGAATAAGTCAAAGTATCCATGAGCGCTCTCAGATGGAAACGAAAGAATTCACTCCAAAGAACTCAACCAAAAAATTAATTTGTTATATTATGTGGTCACTGAATTTCTTAGATGAGCAACTATCCCAACTCGGAGACTATGCAGACAGGCATGATGCCCATGTTATTCTGCTAGATGGTCCCTGTGGAGCTGCTACTTTAGCAGCCACAGCAGGGTAGAGATTGTAGCTGGTCACACTGGGCAGTGGACATAGTCACAATATTCTGTCTCTGGGAGTTGCACAGTTCTGTTCCCATGAGCCGTGGAATGGATTTCTGCACAGCTGCCTCTTTATGATGGTAGTTTCAAAGTGATGGGAAATAATGACCCTAAGTCATATGCTGGTCGTTGAACCAAGCACAACTCTGCAAGGAATAATTCACATCATGGTTTATGTGAATGTTATCTTCCAAAGCTGTGCAGCACAACCGTAGGAGTTTGTAGAGTTTCTGGTGCATGTTTGCAAGTGAGTTTCTGGATTCTAGCATTTAAAGGTGTGAACTCTGGAAGTGCTAAATTCCCCCACATACAAGAAAGGTGTTAGAAATTGTCAGGAGACTTCTAGGGACTGAATTGTGTTCCCCATAGAATTCATATGTTGAAGTCTTAACTCCTAGTACTTCAGAATGTAGAGGTGATCATGTGCACTGAGTGTTATACTGAACTGATGAATCACTGAACATTATATCAAAAAGCAGTGATGTACTATACCTTGGATAACTGAATTTATTTTTTTTTTAATTTATTTGACAGAAAGAGATCACAAGTAGGCAGAGAGGCAGGCAGAGAGAGAGAGGAGGAAGCAGGCTCCCCGCTGAGCAGAGAGCCCGATGCTGGGCTCGATCCCAGGACCCTAGGATCATGACCTGAGCCGAAGGCAGAGGCTTTAACCCACTGAGCCACCCAGGCGCCCCTTGGCTAACTGAATTTAAATAAAAATAAAAAATAAAGAAATAAAGAGGTGAGCAAGTTGAAAAAAAGCCCTTAGGGCAGACCCTAATCCAATGTGACTTGGTCTCCTTATAAAAAGAAGAGATTTTTGACACACAAGGAGCCACCAGGGTTGTGTACCCATGGAGGAGAGACCATGTGAAGACAGTCATTGCAAGCCCGAGAGAGAAGCCTCCAAAGAAACTAAGACTGCCCATATCTTGATTCCAGCCTCCAGAGCAGTTAGAAAATAAATTTCTGTTGCTTAAACAATTTTTGGTATTTTGTTATGGCAGTCACAGCAAACTAAAACAGTGGCCAAAGAAGGGTAAATGTTCACTGAGACCACTCCCAAGAGAAAAAAAAGGAAAAATTATTTTCAAGTCAAAATAGTGATTAGCTTTGGGATGTTGGAACTATTTATATCTTGATTTGGGTAGTGAATGCAGAGATGTGTATGCATGTGTTTGTATATGCATAAAATTTCATTGGGCTATATGCTTTAGGTTTGTGTACTTTACCATATGTATCATTTACCTCAAATAAAATTTAATTTAAAAAAAATGACCACAAAAATGCTTGGCACCAGTTTTACTGGTAAGGTCTTTCCTAGTTTTTAAAACCAGATATTTCTCAGACTACACAAACTGAAAAATTTGTAAGTAAATTTGTCACAGATTTTGTGACAGAATTTGTAAGTAAAGCTATTGAATTAATATTATGAAATTAGCATAACTCTGAGACTGAGACCAAATAAAAAACTGGACCAATTTCCTTAGAAATGAAGATTTTTAAAATAGTAAATTCATAGCAATACATTTCATCAACACCTTAAAAAGTAAATCTTTCCCCGGGACAATGCAGAATTTATTCCAGGACTGCAGATAGCTCACTTTCAAGAAATTTATTAATGTATCCTACCACATGTCAGTAGATGTCAAATGGCATTCCACACAGCTTCCTGATTTTAGAAATGAACAAACTAGCAAAACTAGAAGTAGCTGTTCAAGATTAAAAATAGATACAGTAAAATAAGAGACCGAAATGATACCCACATCATTACTACTGGTTAACATTGCATCAATCAGGGATTTCAGAACAATAAGAGAGCAAACAAAAATTGAGTTAGCAGAAGTCAATGCTATTGTTTGTAGATAATACAATTACATGCTTAGAAAACTAGTGAAAATCAACTTTACAAAGTTCTAAAATTAGTAGGTTTTCAGCAAAGCAGCAGAGAAGGAAATAAATATGCTAAAATAGCTTTCTTTTCAATCAGCTAAAAAGTAATTGACAAGCATGATTCCATTTGCACTAGGAACAAGAAACATAAAATAATTCTAATAGGAATTATGTAGGGCTCTCATGACAATTCATAACACTTTCCTTATGTAAAATCAGATTTAAATGTAGAAACATACCATGATCCTGAATGGACAGCCTAATTTTGAAAAGGTATCATTTCTTCCCAAGTTAACTCAAAGTGGAAAGAATATTGGCATGTGGTAGTTTCATAATGTGTCAACTTTCCTTTCTATTTCTCACAGGAGTGGAAAAGAGAGATTTTGGGGGGAGACTTGGAGTAGAAGTGAAGCAGCAGCCATTTTGTAGGGTGAACAGGTTGTCACTGACCCTGTTTTATCTCTCGGTGTGTTGGAGTGGCTGGGCAGGCCGCGTTCCGCCTTACCCTGTATCCTCCTTCAGCTGCTCTGACTCCTTCTGGGACATATATGAGTTTGGCCTCGGGACTGCAGGCAGAAATCTACACCACAACACCAAGGGCAGAGGCAATTTGAACAGGCACTGGTAACACTCAGTGCCCAAGGGGCTCAACTCCTGATTGTGGCTGCACCCAGTCCTTGCTCTTCCCATGGTATCCCCATCTTGTCTTCCCACCTGCTTGCCCTCTGGACCTCAAGCTTCAGGATCAGTTGCAAAGACAGCAGCCTTGCAGATACTGCTTACCAGCTCCTACAACTGCATAAGATTGTATGTGTGTACCTCCTAGTGTTTTTGCTTCACAAAAACTGAGAAGTATGATTACGTACAAATTAAAACTTCTGAATGTTAATTAAATACATAAATATATTTAAATGCAAAACAAAAACATGATAAAAGTTTTAGTGTTTAATACATAAAAAGCTCCCTATGAATATATTCTTAAAATACAAACTATATAGCTGGAAAGGGGGAGAAAATAGAATTAGGTAAGTTAAAGAAATATGTAATTGGCCATTAAACATATAAAATCAATATGGAATATCAATTGCACTTAAAGAAATACAAATTAAAGTAAAACTTGGCATCATAATCTATCAATTGTAATTCACTAAACTGTTAAAAATGAAAGTCTAATTTCACCAATAATGAGAAAATAAATTGATATAAGGTTTTCAGAGATGAATTTGGCCAGAGCTATCAAGAGTCTTTGGGGAATTATTAATTCCACTTCTAGAGAACTCACCTAAGAACACAGCTAGCATTTGAATAAATAATAAATAATACATAAAGATGTTCACTTCAGTGTGAACATCTTCGTTCATACTGCTAACAAACCACTGCATACAAAATTATTAGGAAATAATAGGAAATTGGTCAAATATATCATGGTACATTCATAAGATGGAGTCATAAATCTTCATTAAAAACTATGTACTTGAAATATTAAAATTATAATATCCATATATAATGCAATGTGAGAAGAATGGTATATAAAACATTGTAAAGTAGAAGTTTTGTTATAAATTATAAATTAAGTTAGATGTTAAAATAAAGGGCCAGAAGAAAAATACATCAAAATATAAAGGGTGAGTATGTAGAAAATTGTGGAATTTTTTAACTTTTGTTTTTTACTTTTCTTATATTTTTTCTCTTTATACTTATATTTTTCTCTTTTGTACTTTGCTGTATTTAAATCTTTTATAATCATAAAAATAGATGTTACTGATATATCAAATTATTGTCTCTGGTGGGATTAGAAGCAGCTGTCTGGTTTTATGGAATCCCATTTTTTTATCTATTAAGTTTATAATCTGACTTTTTATAAAAATCATCCTTTTTACATCAACTCAGAGGTCAAGTGAGCACAATTCAAGGTTGCACATATCAGTTTTTGCAAAAAAATGAGCTACCTTTCCTTTCCCTGAAGGTGTGAGGTCTCTGAGTTAGAAGCTGGGTACAAACAGTTAAACTGTGATTGGTAAAAGTCTTGCCATTATTTTTCAGAACGTGATTTTCCATGGCGCGACAGTTCTAATTGTTAGAAAGCGTTCATCTCATTGAGTCCAACAAATGGTTCTAATTCTATCCTCTTGGGCCACACAGAGTATATCTAATCCTTCCTTCATATGCAAGCCCTTCAAATATTTGAGAAGTTTTTATTCCCCCTGGGTCTTCTCAAGGCTAAATGTCTCCAGATTCTTCAACTATTTTTCATAGGTCATGATTTTGTCTCTTCAACTCAGATGTCATCCTTCAGACACATTTCCTTTTTTCAGACAATTAACAAATGGGAAAACCTTACTGACTAGCCACGAGAAAAGACAAAAAGTCAAAGGTAAGATTTATTTTTCAGATTATTTATTTTATTACTGTTTATTAGAAAATTATTTTCCCTCTCAAAAGTTGAGTTTCTAGAAACTGTTCATTTTAACTCAAGTACTCAGAAAATTCCAAGTTAAGGACATACTTTACTAAATTATTTAATTACTCCTAGAAGCAGGGGGCAGTATAGACTAGTGTTTAGGGGTACAGGCTTTGGAATCAGGCCATCTGGGTTCAAATCCTTCTCTACTATTGATAACTGTATGACCTGAGCATAACTCTGTTTGAGTCCTTCTCCGTAAAATAGATGGTAATAATAGCAAACATCTCATAAGTTACCGAGAATTACATAGGATATTGTATGAGAGCACTTAAGTCACAGTGCCTGGCACACAATAAAGTCTTTAAGTAAAACAGTTTATATATGTTCTCAAAGAAATTTTAAAATCTTCAAAACAAGTCTATATGAGACAATGACTATAGGAAGCATCTATAACAAAGAGAGAATACAATCAGAAAGCAAAAGCATAATAGTTATTAACAGCAGTTTTGCAATATTTCACTTGCTAATCCTAAATGCATGATTTCATTAAAAATTATACCTTCACAAATTCGAATCAAGGATATAGAACTTTACTGTGAAGGACAAAGATAAATAGGGCATGAGGACTAGTTAACCAAATTCAGTTTCCCAGGAGAGAAATGATGAGGGCTTGATTCATGAAGAAAACAATAATGAACACTATCATTTTGTTGAGAGCTAACCCTGTGCTAAGCACTCACTTAAAGAGAAGAAAGGCAGGCAGAGGGAGGAAGGGGAGTAGAAGAAATGAGGATGTCGAGAGGAGGCAAGGAAGGGTGAGGAAAGGAAGGGCCACGAGTGAGTGGTAGCTAACATGCATTCAGTGGGTTAATAGTTTCACAGGGATTATTTCACTTAATCCCATAAACCTACAAAATAGGTACTAGAAACAATCTTTAGAGAAGTTAAGTAACTTGCCTGAGGCCATATAAATTTATTAACTGGCAAAGGAGTCAAACCTAGTTCTTAACCACTAAGTTATTATTAAGGGGGTAAGTGTTTAGGTTAGGGCAGCAAAGGACAGGGAAGAAATTATGAAGGTCTGTTGTCTAAATGACAGAATCAGTAGTGATAAGAAGTATGGATTTGAGTGGAGATGATAGGTGAATAAAAGGAGTAGACAGTAAATCTTTGGTTTTTGCATTCTGAGGCAATATTCAAGATAAGATACTCTAAGCAAAGAAAATTGGAATTGTTTCAATTATACTAAATCAATTTCACATTGTAAAGGAATCAAACACTAAAGGTCAATAACAACATTTAAAAGACTAGCTAACATTCCTTTTACTTAAATCTGATTTCTGGGAAAGTAAAATGAAACATGAAAGATTAAAAAAACTCTTTCCTTTTTTCCCCTTTAAGTTTGGTAACTTTAGAAAGGTCCACGTTTGCCTCAGTTTGATAAAATAAAGTTTAGCAATGGGGAATGGCTTTAACCACTATCTTCTTAAATCCTTACACCAAAGGAGACCTTTCAGGACCCAGCAGCACGTTTTATTCATGCCATGTTCACTTTCAGAGAGATGTCTGATGTGATATTGGTGATGATGGTGATCAGATGTCTGATGTCACCAGTCTGGCTGGTGATATTCCTATGCCAGTGCTTTTTTGTTCTAGACACATACCTGATTAAAGGCTACAGGATCAAAGAGCAAACCATTCACAGCAAAGTGCTACAGACCCAAAAGCTCATCTGTGAATGGAATCATTTAAAACTATTTTAAAGGGTCATCACAAAGAGGGTGCTTATTTTTAGAAATGAGTTTTCTTTTGATACAAAGAAAAATGTTGGCCATTTCCCTTATGTTTATAACAACATTCCAATTTAATCTTCAGTTTAAAAATTCTTTAATTATTGCACAACAGTGTTTTGTTGATTGCATAACATTCACATCTCTATTTGATACGAAAATCTAGACTTTTCTACATGTGTGAGCATGTGCACATGCACATTCTTTTCTTTTATGGTAATGGTATATGTTAAAGCTATGGTTTATAAATTTAATTCTGCTCTCAGGGGAAAGCTATAAACATGAATGATGGAAAAAATATCTGTTATAAAAACATTATATTTCAACTTATTTCATTATGACTTACTTAAATCTTTTTCTGGTAACAGCATTGGGGCTAGAAAAGAGCATGGTATTGTGCAGTTATCTATTTCAAAAGTGTATTTCTCTGAATCCCACATCTCTATTCTCTACCACTTAAAGTCATCGACGCATATATCGACATAAGGTCTTCAAGCAAAAGTAATCAATAGGTGTTAGAATTATTCTTATGGTGATGATTAGAATCTGGTACAGAAAAAGGACTTCCAGTCTAAATTTCCTTTGTTGGTTATCATGACTATCACTGAAAAGCTGGAAGAACATATGCCAAAACACACAACCACATGTTTTTTTGTCCAGTCATACATAAAAATCCAACATAATTATTCTTGAATTAAAATCAAAAGCAAGTTTATAAGATCTATGTCCTTTTAAATACTGAGATTTCATCTCGCATTCAGTTGATAATAATCATTGTATTTACTTCACTTTTGTTTATAGTGAAACTAAAAGTTGAAATATAAAAAGAAGTCCTACTCAACTGAATAAATTATGTGAAAGAAAACACTGCAAACCACTGTATACCTTTATGAGCTTTTGGCATTTCTATTCTGAGCAAATATATTGTTCTATTGTAGTATAACTTTTTAATTTTCCTTGTCTTATACTGTTTTATAAAATTGGAGTGACCTTTTAAAAACAAACAAGCAAACAAACAAAAAACAAAAGGAGTTTGTCTGCTCCTAGAAGACAGAACCAAAAAAACATTGGGCAAATTTAAACACACACACACACATTAGCTTTGCTTCTCTACAATTTAGTCATTATAGTAGAATATAAGTTTCAAACACACAAAACCTCGAGTCTCCTGATGCATCTTGTGTTACCATCTCTTATTCCACTGGCATTCTTATGTTGGAGCAGAGTGTTCTTAGGATAATTTAGCTTAAAAAAAAAAAAAAAAAAAAAGCTACAGTTCTTCCTTGTCTATTCAAATATCCAGAGATGCCAAAGAGAGTTCTTCCCCCTGCCTTTTTTTCCTTTGAATGCTCTAGAAGAGAGCAAACTATTTCAATAATTTTTTCTAAATTTGTTGAGTGATGATTCACCTAAATGTTCACTCTGTTTTCTGATAAGAGAATGCAGCATCTTATAAATGTGATAATTTTGTCACCATGGGATTATACTTTTTGTTTTTACTTTAGAGTCAGTTATTCTTTCCAGAGTTCCTTCAGTCACTCATGTCAGATAAGAAAAGTTTACCAGATGATCAAATGGTAAACCTGAAGAATAATGTTCAACTTACAAGGTCCTTTTGAAACTCACTTGAAATAATGTGCTTGATTGTTAAGTAAAATTGAAAATATGAAGCAAAAAAGAGGCATTTTTATTGATTGTTGGTGAAATTTCATTTGAGTCCTACAAATCTTCAAAGAACAGGCCCTAAGTCCCATGGCAAGGGAGTTCTTACTAGATAAACAAGAATGTTTTCTAATCACGTCATCCATTAAAACACAAGGCATAATGGTTGTGTAGAGTTCTGGACGATTTCTGAATCAATGAGACCATATTCTACCTGATATTTTCTAGGACTAGTTATACTAACTTGTCAGTAGAAATTTAATTTTTTAAATAAAATTGATATAAAAAGTTCTAATACTTGTTTGTCACAGCTTAAGTTTGTCCCTATCACGTAGTGTTTACTCTGATAGCAGCACATATGGCAGCAATGTACTGACCTTTGACTATACCGAGATAAAACCTCTGATCTACCATTATGGGATTCATGCTTTATGCTTTGTTTGTTTTGTTTTTAAAAGCTGTGATGATTTTAAGCTGATATATCTGCCCTCTTTTCAGGTCTCCCTCACATCCAATGGCATGCACTTAGGAAACAGCTGGCAAAGGTTCAAGGTGCAATCTGTGGCTAAGAATGGAGAAACACGAACTGGCTTATGAACAAAAGGACCAACCGCTCTGGCCTGATTAGCTAACTGAACAAAGATACAAAGCTAATCATGTGCTTCCTCTCTATACAAATCATTTGTCTTTAAAATCAAGTGAAAAGTTGCATACTCCGTAAGGAAGGCAACCAGAGAGACTCACAGCAATGCCCCGTCTACCAGGCTGCTGCTTTAGTACTTCCCAAGCATTACTTGTGTACCAAGATGAATGAATGGGTGGTGAAGGAGTAAATATCTACAGTATCTATTATCATGCCTACTGTTTGGGGAGTACAAAGATGAACATATTTCATGGCTACTGTGCTTAAAGGGCAATAGAGAAGGCAAGAAAAAATGGCCACAAATAAATGTAATTAAATAGTATTCTATTCTCCTAGGAGAGCTGCCAGGTTTCAAGACCTGATTAAATAGGACTGTCTTTCTGTTATCCAACTTTTTCTTTGTGCTGCTCTGAATAAGCTTGCCTCTGATCCTCCAACAGCTGGGTTCTAGCACTGATCAACATGGAATCTTAGATATATACCTTTAAGCAATCAGACACAATTGTACACACACGCCTGGATTTGTGCCTAAGTGCCCATGCTGTTTCCCAGTTCAAAAGAGCAACTTCTCCTTACCTCTCAATTGTCCTCACAACACAAAAACAAATGAATCAATCTGGCATTGTTCTCCCAATCCTATCAGACTAATGGAAGTCAGCACAAAAACCAGAATTTCAGAACCAAAATAGGAGATGCAGATTAATGTTATTTCTTGCAGATTCTAAGAGTCAAACAGTTTATTAAATACATGAGATGGAAAATTAACAAAGCGTAACAGTGTTTGTGCTACCTCTCCAGAAAGTTAACACTTTTCCAGATGATGGCTTGATCTCTAAGGGAACTTAAAAGACACAGGAGTAAATTATGCATGGAAAACACAAACGACAGTTTAAAGCAGACTGTTTTGTAAGAATCTAATTAAAGCCTCATTGAAAATTTTAAACATTTCACCTAGCAGATAGTTTGACTTTGGCCTTGATTACTTTTCTTACTGATGGTCTTTACAGTTCACTATTTTACTTCTGACCTTTTTACTGTGGAGGTGAATCTGATTTGGGTTTTCAATTGCTCCTGTGTTAGTGGTGGTACTAGAACCAGAAGTATTTAACTTCCAAGTGACCTCTTCAGGATACTTGAGGGTATTTGAGGATACTTGTATCTTTTGTCCACACATCTACCAGCTGGAAAAGAAAACAGGGGTCATATGTGAGGATCAATAGTAGGCTGGAAAACCCGAGTTCACAATATTGCGAATTTGAAAGTCAACAGTTTTGTATGTTGTCCAGCTATTTTCCTGACCACTGGGAAGTAGAGAGGAAGGAAAACATCTAAGGTCATTGGTGTATCTATCTCTCTGTTCATTTCCATCAGTACTAAGAAAGGGCCAAGATCAAGAGAAAGATGTTTTAAAACATTTCAACAATTACAACAAATTGTAGCTAATGATGATTTTTGCAAGTCTTCAATTGACCTTAACTATTAAAAAAGTATCTTTCATAAGTCTAAGTGTTTTCACATAGAATAGCTCTTACTGTATAGTATTATGTTTGTGTGTCTGTCTCAGACATCAACTGAATATTCATGAAAACAGGTGGGAACAAGGGGCCAGGAATAGTTATAGGGAGAGTAATTCAGAAAACATTATATTCATTAAGGGATGGATAGCCTGGGTAAGAATGGTGCACAGAAGTAGATGGATTCAAAACACAGAATATATAATAAATTCACAGAATATAAGTTGGCATTGAAAAATGGTAAAAAAAAAAAAAAAAAAGAAAAGAAAAGAAACTACCAAAGATGAAATCATTGAAATAAATTCCATGGAGGCTTAAGAGCAAATTAGATACAGTTTATGAGATCATTAACAAATTGGAAGAAAGAACTGAAGAAATTATGCAAAAATGTAATGCAGCACAGGTGGCAGAGATAAAGTATGAAAGAGAGGGAGGTTTTGGGGGGCAACTCAAAAACAAACAAAAACCTGATGAACCAGGGAGAATTATCCAAAGAAGTAACTTTCCAGAACAATGTAAGACAAAAGCTGTTTTCAGAATCAGAAGACAAATGAATCCTAACCAGTGTAAATAAAATTCACATTTAGACACACCATAGTGAAACTTCAGAATGCTCCTAAAAGCAACCTAAAAGGAACCTGAGGAACGTTGCATTACAGAAGGAATGAATAAGAAAAAAGGCATTATTGTACAATGTCTAACTTAAGAAGTTACAATAAAAACAGAATGGACACAAATAACTGGGGAGGAAGATCACTGCAGTAAAAATTTTCCTTATATTGTTAGAGAGGGGCAGAGATATTAATTTTAGGACATTAAGTTAAAAAACACATGTTAAAATTTCTAGGATGATCATTAAATAGAAAGAGAACATTTAGCTACCCAGCTAGGAGAGAGTAAAATCAAACCATAAAAAAGTCAAGAAATAGAGGGTGGGGTTAAAAAAAAAAAGCGAAAGTGGGACAAACAGAAAGCTTGCAATGAGATGGTAGAAGTAAACTCATATAGGTTAATAATTATAATAAAAGCAAATTGATTTAACTCACCAATAACACAATTGTCAGACCGGTTCCAAAAACTCTAGATAAAGGAGAACATGGAAACACATGTGTTCACCAATATTTGGCTGAATATGGCATATTCAGACAACAGAATACCACAAAGCAGTGAAAAAGAACTACAGCTGAATACACCAATACCAATATACCAACGTGGATGAATCTGTGTTGGGAAAAGCAAGCAATAGATTACTAAGCATAATTTTAATTAAACACATGTCAAAAACATGTTAAGTATATATGTGTCCATAAAACCATACAGAAAAGCAAAGGAATTATTAACATAAAGGTCATGGTAGTGGTCGCTTCTCAAGGGCAAAGAGGAAAATACTATCAACGAAGGGCCCACAAGCTTGTCAAAGTCTCTAGGACCATTCTATTTCTTAAGCTGAGTAGCAAGGAGGAGTATTGGGTAAATGAGCATTGGTTTTTCTTGTATGTATTTCATATATTAAAAAGCATAAACATACATGCTTGGGGGGCGCCTGGGTGGCTCAGTGGGTTAAAGCCTCTGCTTTCGGCTCAGGTCATGATCCCAGGGTCCTGGGATCGAGCCCCACATCGGGATCTCTGCTCTGTGGAGAGCCTGCTTCCTCCTCTCTCTCCCTGCCTGCCTCTCTTGCCTACTTGTGATCTCTGTCAAATAAATAAATAAAATCTTTAAAAAACAAAACAAAACATACATGCTCGGGAATGCATAGAAACTTTTTAAAAAATACACAAGAAACTATTTACTTAATGTAAGCCTCATGAGCTTTTGCTCTTCAATGTGTTCCCAGTACCTGTAAATGTTACTGACACATACGACAGTCTATTTATTGAATGGAAATAATAGAACACAAAAAAGAAAGTGAATCACTACGTCATTTGTGCTCAATATCTTACTGGGACAGTTTACCTGTTATTAAAAGTTATGATTAAATCCAGAACGAGGTAATTTGTTCCCATGCAAATTTCCAGAATACACTTTAACAACAAACAAGTATAGATAATGTGTAAAAATAGCCATTATATATATTTTTTCTCATTGATACACTAGTAATCTATAGTGCTATCATCTTTCAAGTTCAAAGGGCAGCAATATGTGAAAAGCAAAAGTGGTAGAAAAGTGAACATTAATTATTCATATAATGGATAACCCTGGCGGAGTAAACCATAAATAGAAAATAATCAAAGAGATGTTCATCAAAGTTTTGTCAGTTCCAAATGGTTTTTTTTTTTTTTTTTTTTTTTTTTGGTGGGATCACTAGCATCCAATGATTACACTGGTGGAAAAAAAATAGAACATCTTTTACTCTTATTTGAAGGTAATGGTGTGAAGAGACTTGAATAGTTTTATGGATCAAGATCCTCCTTTACAACCCACTTACCATACACCACTTAAACCTTTGTAAATTTAAGGCAATAATGATGTAAGAAGGGGCAATGTGCTATATCTGAAAAAGCCTATATTCAATTCATTGCTTTAACATTTAGTAGGTGGGACATAGAGTAACCATCTGTTTCTTCATCAGTAATATACAAATATTAACACCCAAATTTTGGTGTTTCCAGGCAAAAGTGAGGCACTCAAACTTAGCTCTCATTCTTAAAATTTTCCAGATATATAAATGTGAAAATGCCTGACACATAGTAAATGCATAATATTAGCTTCCTATCTTTCCTCCTTGGGTTTTTTCCTACTGGTCCACTAAAGCACATCAAACAACTGTTAGACTTGTTTTTAACTGCCATGTAATCACCTAGAAATCCTTGCCATTAACATGGTTGGGTTGAGCTATAGTCTTAAGATAAAGTCATTAATGATGCCTCTAAGAACTTTTTGTCTTTGGAACACTGGTGAAGAGGTAAACAGGCAGCTTAACATACTTCCTATTTCTGTATAGCTCAAATAACATGTAATTTTATCTAGTTTTGTGTCACTATTTCTTATAGATCTATACTTCTGATTCATGTTGTTAGCTATTGTACTCAAGGTAAGATGCACCTGTTTTGATCTAGTTAATGGATATGCCCCTTTTTGGTACTTCCTCTATGAACCTTGACCATTTTGTATTATAGACGATCCTTTGAAATTGGCATTTTCACAACACTGGCTAGATAGGAATAAAAAAAAAATCAGCATTTGGCTTACCCTAACCAGCAACCCTCCCCCTGCTTCAGCACCTTTGGGCTAGTTTAGAAGAACCAATACCATAAACCAGGGATCTGAAACCACAGCACATGGACCAAATCCAGTCCATATTCTCTAAACTTAGCGGGGTGAAGGTGACCTGATCAGATGCCAAATAAAAACACAGTATGCATGCATCTCCTACGCTTGTACCACTTTTTGAGTGCAGAAACAGAAATGTCTGTTGCCTGACTAGGTTTTAGTTCAACAACCAAAGTGAAAATCAAACCACTTCTGTGTAAAGGAGACCCAACCAGAGCTTTATATATTTAAAGATCTTGGATATCCAGTAAAACGTGTTCAAGTGTGTGCATGTGTGTGCACGCATGCATGCATTTCCAAGATTCAGGAAGTCATTTATAAAGTTTAGCTTATACTCCTTTTAAGTCTTTGTAGCTGCCCACTTTAAGAAATTAAGAAACAGCAGCTTTATTTGTGCTAGCCCCAAACTGGAAACAACCATAATCTCCTTAAAGGTTCATGGTTAAACAATGTGGTACCTCAATACCATGGAGAAAGACTTAGCAATAAATGAGAAAAAACTACTGATATATATATCACTTGGATAGATCTCAAGGTCATTATGAGTAGAAAAAGTTAAAAAAATCATACGTTCTATAATTCCATTTCTAAAATATTTTACTGATGACAAATTATAATAGAGATGGAGGACAGATTAGTGGTTGCTAGGAGTTAAAGGTAGGTATAACCACAGAGGGAGAAGTTCATAATGATGACAGTTCTTTATCTTTTTTTTTTTCCTGAACAAAATGTCCCACATATTTACTATTGAACCAACCTACTGGTGCAGAAGTAGTAACAGAGAAATCATTTCCCCCATAAAAATGTCTATTGTTCAGGTAGCAGTGATGTTCACAGAGTGACAGGATATGAGCATATGACCTTCACTTAACATAAATGTGTGCCACCTCATGTGTGATCCCTTACAGACCCAGCCTGCTTCTTTTCCAATGCCTCCTCTTGGAGTTGTACCTGATTTTATTACCAGTTTTCATCTGAATCCCATGGGGAATGTGATGATTTTGCTTTTGTTCCTTGGCCAGGAATCACTTGATACTGAGGTCTTGTGAGAAGACATGGTGAGGAACAACCGAGCCCACAGACCATGATGGTTCAGAAAAGAAGATAGTTCCTTATCTTGACTGTACTGAAGGCTACACAAATATACACAAGTGATAAAATGGCACAGAACTATTTATACACATTGTCCCTATGTCTAGATTCTGATTGTGATAATGTATTACAGTAACACAGATACAAAAACAGATAAAATAGGTTTAGGGTTCATGACACCTCTCTCTATTACTTTTGCAACTTCCTGTGAATCTACAATTATTCCAAAATGAAAAGTTAAAAAAACACACACTTGGATATACAAGGAAATTCACAACAAGATAAAATGAAATACAGCCAATTTTATTCAAATTCCCCCAAATTTATGCTCTAATACGTTAATTGTTCATAGATGTAGGTAACCCTTTATATAATGGTTTTATTATTTCATCTTTATTTTATAGTTTTTTCATCTTATCTTTACACAGTTCTTCAGTAGAAGCCAGAGTCCTGAGTTGCCCAGTTAGGAGCCTAGAACACACAAAGAGAAATGTACAAGGTGAGAAGAAAGTACTTTCTAAAAAGCTAGCTTAGAAAAAAGTGCTATTAGCATTTCCTTTTTAGTATTCTAGCCCAAAACCACTCTCTAAGATTTTAACAACCTCCACAATTTCTAAATGTCAACTGTGCTACTTAGAACAAACAACAACAACAACAACAAAAAACACACATCAAATTTTGACCAATTATAAAGTATAACAATGACAGTATCACCAGTACTGTAATGAAAGTCAATACAAATTGATCCTCAGGCATACAAAAAAGAACATTATATAAAAGCTGTTTTAGGTTGAGTTATTCTGGACTTGGTTGGAAAAGGCATAAACATTATTTCCCAATTCTTCCTCTCTTTTAAAATTGAAGAACTATTCAAAGGACATGAATCTTTTGCTAAAATTTTAATCACATGAGGTCACTGAATATCTACCTATTTTAGGAAGAAGCTGTTTTGTCTCCTAAAAACAAAACAAAACAAAACAAAAACTTCCTATGCTCTAGTTACACATAATCATAATGGCGAAAAAGCATTAAAGCTAGTCTGGGATTCCAAAATTACAAGGCCAATCAAGTTCCTTCAAGATCTAATATGCACAGGGTGCCTGGGTGGCTCAGTGAATTAAGCCGCTGCCTTCGGCTCAGGTCATGATCTTAAGGTCCTGGGATCAGGCTCTCTGCAGGGAGACTGCCTCCCCCTCCCTCTCTGCCTGCCTCTCTGCCTACTTGTGATCTTTCTCTCTATAAAAACAAAAACAAAAACAAAAACAAACCAAAACTAATATGCACAATCTACCAAAGTGGGGATATATTTTTTTGACATAGTTAAATATGAATATCAGATAAAATCAAGTTTTTAAAGACCAACACTAACAGATAATTAGACCAACATTTTTGTAAAAGTATTTCTTCAGACTTAAAAAGAACACAAATTTCAACCACTTGAAAGAACTCTACATATATAAGTTATCATATACTAGTATCAAAATGATGTGCTGTAAACCCTTAGGAAAGGAGTCAATGAAGTCACACAGGCAGAATGAAAGAAAAGATAAACATATATAATAAACTAGGAACACAATTTTCTCAGTTTCCCTAACACATATAATACATTTAAGAAAAATTCTTTTCAGTTTAGTAATATATCTTTAAAAAAATGTTCACACCCCCAATTAGAAATATAAAATCAGAAATAAACAATATATTAGTATGTTCTCAAATGAAGTCCAGTAAAATACTTACGTCATTGCTAAATTCCAGACAAAACAGAAAATGTGTGGTTCTTACCTCTGACCTACTATTCTGATTAAGTTTCTTCTCGATATTCATGGCCAACATCTGGCTTCTAAATGAAAGACTTTTGGTTTTTTCAATCACTTGCTGATAGGGTGAGACTGCATTATTACCCATAACCACATGACCCTAAAATGAGAGAGAGGGAAATTGATCTTATAATATAACAAACTGAGTTTCCCAGGTAGGTCATGAGCATGACATCGCAACACTACATGACTATTGCACACATTTTCATGCACTGTACAGAGATGACAATATTCATCCAGCAACAACAACAACAAAAAGGTGGCTGCTGCTGCCTTAACACAAAGCAAAAATTCTTAATAGAACAAAATGTCCTAATGAAAAATACCCAGAAAAGTATAAGAGTCAGCAACTTACAGAAGTAGTATAACTAATTTAATACTCACTAATTTAGAATCAATCTTGGCATCCAGTCTTGCATTTCTAATCAAATTTACAATCCACCTTTCAGCTTCTTCTGGAGTCATGTTCAGTTTGTCTGCCAACATGCTGATGAAAAAAGTAAAAATTATGTCAGTGGAGCCTAAAAACTTAGTTTCATGTACACAGTCTTTGAAGCACACTCTGCATAGAGACTTTCAGGTATTTATGGATCACCTTCTTTCGAATACTAGGACTCAACAACGGTACTGTTCATGTTTGTGCTATTATGTTGTACTGTGCAAGACCTATCCCAATTCACCAACCAGACTGTAAGATCCTTGAGGAGAGGGGACCATATTCCACATTTACAGAAATCTTTTGGCTTCTAGAACAGCACCTTACACTTAGCAGGTGCTCCACTAATAATGATTTAAGAGAGAAAAAGGTTTTATGATGCATAATGATTACACAAATTAAATCTACTACAAGGAACATCAGTGATAAGTATAATACAACGAAATAATCAAATCTTAGGGCTAGTGTATATATTTGTGTTGTAAACTCTGAGGGCACTCTGGGAATTGCACATTATATAACCTAAGTGGCCACTGAATTTCAGAGGAAAGAGAAAGACACACATATACACAGAATGAAAAAGAGGGAGAGTGGGAAAGGAGCAAGGGAGACGATCCGGTTGAAAAAGAAGCCGTTACAGGCCTCTTTTAATTTATCAGGACTAACAAAGACACCCCTTGGTGGTAGTAAGTAAATCACCCAGCTGATAGAAGAGTAGGCATGTATAGTATTTAAGAGTATACAGTATATATGTATGCATATATGGGTGTTTCAACATTAACTGTTCTCATCGCTTCTCGGCCTTTTGGCTAAGATCAAGTGTAGTATCTGTTCTTATCAGTTTAACATTAACTGTTCTCTTTTCAGCTCTCTTTATTGAAAACATTATACACTTATCAGGCCCTCTAATGTTACCATTCATTTGATGAAGAGAACTAGAATATCAATAACAAAATCTTTCCTCAGAATATTATGAACTAAAATTCCTCATCTGATAGCCTTTCTGATTTTAAAATGTAGTCAAGACATTGGCAATCACATAATTATCTAATTCGAGAGCTTCCAACCCAAATAACCTAGTTAATAAAAAATACCCTTGTGAGAATAATATCTGTGCTATTCCTACTTTATACATTTACTGAAAAAGATTTAATAGAATTTCACTCAAAATGTAAAAATTAAGTTAGGTCATCAATAAAATAATTACAAACTAAATCTACAAAGATATAGTCATTTAAAATTTATCCTTAAAATATGCTTTGAGTTAAAAACATCTTGATGATGAATATGAGCCAACTCAATCATAAAACTCCCTAGATTTATATGTTCAAAATTTTGTTCTAAGTACACATTCTTAGTAAAAATAAAGATTAATCCGTGACCATTATTTTAATTTCATGGATTTCATTTTATTCTCTTTATCGCTGTTCTCCACTAGCCCTCCTTTTATTTAAGCTACTAAAAATAGAGAATTGTGTCAATTTACTGGAACAAGAAGGCATTTTTTTTTTGACTGGTAAAAATTCCCACAGCTGGTGTTTCCTGTTAGTGTATGACTTATTTTAAAAATGTGTAAATTTCGGGACGCCTGGGTGGCTCAGTTGGTTGGACGACTGCCTTCGGCTCAGGTCATGATCCCGGAGACCCGGGATCGAGTCCCACATCAGGCTCCCAGCTCCACGGGGAGTCTGCTTCTCCCTCTGACCTTCTCCTCGCTCATGCTCTCTCACTGCCTCTCTCTCAAATAAATAAATAAAATCTTTAAAAAAAATGTGTAAATTTCATTGTCTCTGTACTGCTATAGTTAGCAAGTATCTGATATCTAACTTAAAGCTCAACTCTAAAGGTAAAGAACAGATTTTCCAAAATATACTCATCATTTTATCACGTCCTATAGCAATTTATCTTTTGTGTGTCTCCTACATCCCTCCAAAACACAACTCTTTAAAGTGAGGTCAAAAGCATTTTACTCTGAAAAACACAAAAGAAACTGTACTAAATATATTAAAACTCCAATGTTTAAGATCACTATATTTTGTTTTAAAGAGCAGAAAAAGTATTCCCAATAAGCTACAAATTAGGTGGAGCTGGTATTATAAAAAATGTTTTTTAATTATAATATAAAACCTGTTTGTGAGGGTTGTTAAGAAAGTAATATTTTAATGAAACATTCAGTTTTGAAGCCTAGGTTATCTGTTGGATTCCTCTTCTTGCTGCCATATACAACTGAGAAGACAGAATTTTCTTTAAGCCACCGCCTCTTATCTAATCATTCTACTCTTACAAAGAGGACTCCTCTCCACCAGCCATACTAAACCTCTCTGTTCATTAAACATGCCAACTTTTTAATAACTTTGGGGCCTCTGCATATACTTTGTCATCTTCTTAAAAGGCTCATCCACCTTCTTCTTCATTTAGCTAGCTGTTACATGAGTCTCTGCTCAATCAGTACCCTCATAAGCCTTCCAAGACACCTCTGCAAACTGTAACATATCTATTTGATACTTTCACAGCCCCTCTATTTTCTTTGGAGCAGTCATAAAAGTTTTAGTTTTTTCTGTTGAATATCTGTTTTCATGATACACTGTATATATAACTGAAGAGCATGAACCATAGCTTCTTTGTTCACTGCTATCTATCCAGCAATCAGCACCAATGCCCAGTGGCAAGTAATAAACATTTACTGTATGGTTCCTAAATTGGCCACTCCCCTAGTCCAGGCTCCATTACTATTTCCCAGTTTTTTTAACTAATCTACCTCTTTAATCTCTCCTAAATCTATTTTACATAATTGCCAACTAACCAGTTTATGCCCAAATTCCTTTCAAAACTTTAACAAAGCCCTTCTATCAAAACAATACAATCCAAACTTCTAAATTTCTCATTCATAGTTCTCTACAATTTAGCTACGACCTCACTTTCCAACCCCTCATTATTCTCCCCCATGAGTACCACATGCCAGCCAAACCAAAACAATTGTGTTTCTTCCTTGCCATTCATTCAACAAAATATGAACTGTTAGATACTAATGACAAAAGACAGTCTATTCCCCACTTTTATACAGTTTAAGCTGGGGGATGAGGAATAGAGGACAGTCACTTCATCCCTGAAATATATAAACTATTCTAAGTATAAAGATAAAAATGTAGAAGAAGCTATGTGAGATGCAAAAGAGTTTACTAATTCTAGTCTGGAGGCTTGGGGAGATATTATTTAAGGAAATATTTAAGGTCAGATTTTTAACATAAAAGAGAGAAAAGTCTATTGTGCATAATAACTCCACATAGAATTCTTCATCCTTCCTTTCTTTATATCCATACTTTGTCTCATATTCCAACATGGCTGGGGCAATATGGCAATATGCATCAAGGACCATAAATATCTACATGCAAGCTCTGACCCATAATCCTACTTTGGGGATTTACTGCTTTGCATTGTACTTGTTGATTCTTTATGTATTAAATCAGGTCAAAGCAAAACCTGAAATAAGGTCCAAGAAGTATTAGTAAATTATTGATGGCATCTCAGGTTATCTAGGCTACCAATCATTCTGAGAGTGAATTAAAGAATGTGGCAACAGTCCAGTTTCTTTTGAATAACAGGAAAATACACAGAATAAAAGAAATTAAATGACAGAAATCCTCAAAATGGACATTTCTTACAGCCTACTGATTTTATGCAAAAATAGTAAAGATTTAAAAATAAAAATAAAAATCCTATTAAAGCTTAAAGAGCAAAAGTTGGCTTATGCTACCCTGCATAATGCTTATATTTAAAATAATTCAGTTTATCAATAAACTAAAAGACAGAATATCAAAATAAAGAATTCTGAGAAAAAGATCTATCTGATCAAGATCTTAAGCACAGAAACAATTTCCTGATTATTCAGATTGTATAGAAAATCCCAACCTGTCTACAGGCAGCTTAAAACAGACATTTAAATATTTTGTGTAAATATCCCTTATACATATCTCTAAGTTGACGAACACTCCTTTCTCAAGTGATGCAACAAGATATTGAATATGTTAAATAAGAAATATATATGGAACCACAGAAAGCCCTAAATAACCAAAGCAATCTTGAGCAAGAAGAACAAAGGCGGAGGTATCACACATCCTGATTTTAAATTATAATACAAAGCTATACTAATCAAAACTGATTAGTAGGGGCGCCTGGGTGGCTCAGTGGGTTCAGCCTCTGCCTTTAGCTCAGGTCATGATCTCAGGGTCCTGGGATCGAGCCCCGTATCGGGCTCTCTGCTCAGCGGGGAACCTGCTTTCCCCCCTCTCTCTATGCCTGCCTCTCTGCCTACTTGTGATCTCTGTCAAATAAATGAATAAATTAAAAATAAACAACAAACAAACAAACAAAAAAATGATTAGTATAGTATGGTACTGTTAAAAATAGACAAATGGAACAGAAAGGCCCAGAAATAAACCCATGCATATATGTTGAATTAATGTACAACAAAGGAGCAAAGAATACAATGGGTAATTGTATATTCTTTGATTATATATTCTTCAATAAATGGTGTTGGGGAAACTGGACAGCCACATGCAAAAGACTGAAATCGGGACTATTATCTTACACCATAAACAAAATTAACTCAAAATGGATTAAAGACTGATTAAAGACTTGAACATAAGACTTGAAACCATAAACACCTTACAAGAACATGCAGGTGGTAAGCACCCTGACATCAGTCTTGGCAATAATTTTTTTGATCTGACAACTAAAGTAAAGATGACAAAAGCAAAAATAAACAATGGGAACTATACCAAACTAAAGAGGCTGCATAGCAAAAGAACCTATGTACAAAATGAAAGGGGAAGCTACCACCAAATGGGAAAACAGATTGCAAATGACAGAGCTAAGAGGTTAATACCCAAAATATATAAGGAACTCTTACAACTGAATAGCATAAAAAACCCCAAGTAATTTGACTAAAAAATGGGCAGAGGATCTGAATAGACATATTTCCAAAGACGACATATGGACAGGTAACAGGTACTTGAAAAGATGCTCAGCATCACAAATATTAGGGAAATACAAATCAAAACTGAGTGAGATATCATCTCACACATATTAGGAAGGCTATTATCAAAAAGACAACAAATAGGGACACCTGGGTGGTTCAGTGAGTTAAGCATCTACCTTCAGCTCAGGACATGATCCCAGGGTCCCAGGATCTAGTCCCGCATTTTTTTTACAAAAAAAAAAAAAAAGAAAGAAAATGTGATACGGGTAGCATTTCAAATTAATGGGGGAAAAGATAATTTTTCAAGTGAAAACATGAATGATAAGAAGCAAAAAGGCTCATTGCTGATAGGGAGAAATTTTCAGTGGTTTTGAAAAAAGATCAAAATAGGCACAACAACATTCCCTAAAGCCAAAACCTAATCCAAAGCAAAGCCCTAACTCTCATCAATTCTACAAAGGCTGAAAGAGGTTAAGAAAGCAACAGAAGGAAAGTCTGAAACTAGTAGAGGTTACTAGTTCACGAAGTTTTTGCTTAGAAGTTTAAGGAAGTTATTTCTGTAACATAAAAGTACCCAAGATGAAGCTGCTAATGTAGAAGCCACAATGAGTTATCCAGATTACGCCAAACGACAGATTTTCAAGGTAGAATAAATAGCCTTACAATGGAAGAAGATGCCACCTAGGACTTTCATAGCTAGAAAGGAGAAGTCAATGCCTGGATTCAAAGCCTCAAAGGACAGGCCAACTCGCTTATTAGGAGCTAATGCAGCTAGAGACTTTAAGCTGAAACCAATGTTCATTTACCATTCCAAAAATCCTAGGGCCCTTAAGAATTATGCCAAATCTACTCAGCTTGTGCTCTGTAAATGGAACAAGATAGCCTGTATGATAGCAAATCTGTTTATAAAATAGTTTACTGAATATTTGAAACCCACTGCTGAGATTTGCTCAGAGAAAAAGATTCCTTTCAAAATATTACTACTCACTGACAATACACCTGGTCATCCAAGAGCTCTGATGGAGATCTACAATGAAATTAATGTTATTTCTGTCCCTGCTAATACATCATTCTGCAGTCCATGGATCAAGGAGTAATTTCTAAGTCTTATTACTTAAGAAATACATTTCCTAGGGCTACAGCTGCCACAGATGTGATTCTTTGGATGGATCGGGGCAAAGTAAACTGAAAACCTTCAAGGAAGGATTCTCCACTAAGATGCCATTAAGAACATTTGTGATTCATGGGAAGAGGTCAAAATAGCAATATTAACAGGAGTTTGGAAGAAGTTAATTCCAAGCCTTACAGATGACTTCAAAAGGTTCAAGACTTCAGTGGAGAAAGTAACTGCAGATGCGGTGGAAATAGGAAGAGAATCAGAATGAGAAGTGAAGCCTGAAGATGGGACTGAATTGCTGCAATCTTGTGGTAAAACTAACAAATGAGGAGTTACTTCTTACGGACAAGCAAAGAAAGCGGTTTCTTGAGATGGAATCTACTCTTGGTAAAGATTACTGGAAATGACAACAAAGGATTTAGAATATTACATAAACTTAGTTGATAATGCAGCAGCCAGTGTGAGAGAACGGACTCCCAATTTTTCAAGTTCTACTGTGTAAAATGCTATCAAACGGTATCACATCTACAGAGAAATCATATGTGAAAGGAAGAGCCAATAGATGTAGAAAACTTCACTGCTGTCCTAAGAATCTGTCACAGCAACCCCAATCTTCAGCAATCGCCACCCTGATCAGCAGTAGCCATTAAAATCGGAGCAAGACCCTCTACCGCAAAAAGATTATGACTCACTGAAAGCTCAGATAATGGTTACCATCTTTTAGTAATGAAATATTTTTAATTAAGGTTATGTACATAGGTTTTTTAAGACATAATGCTATACTGCACACTTAAAAGCCGACAGTATAAACACAATTTTTATATGCACTAGGAAACCAAAAAATCCATTTGACTAGTTTTATTGTGATATTCACTTTACTGCAGTTGCCTGAAACCAAACCCATAACATGTCTGAGGTATGCCACATACTACTTTACAGTTAACACAGAAATAATAAAAGGCTTTTGCAACTATATTATCTCCATCTGGAAATGTACCTTTCTATATTTCTCTTTAATATCAGGAAGTATAATTATTAATATAAATTGCTATGTAGTAATAAGAATTAAGAAAAATAGGAAGACCTAAAATGTTACTTAATAAAATAAGCAAAAAGTAGAATGACTTCATAACTTAAAGAAACGCAAGAGTAGTTGGCAAATACATTCATTTGTGAAAAGCCGAACTCACTAAAGAAAAATTATATAAATGTATACTCCAACATGTTCATCACACACATTCAAAATATTACTTCCATACTTTATTTTTATCTACAACTGAAAACTGGTCCAAGAATTATTCTAGAACAGCTTTTAAATTTCAGACACACACCATATCTGATAAACTATTCAGCTATACTAAATTAAATCCCACCATAGTAATCTTTTTTGACAGATGTTGCATACTTATGGTAAACAGATTGGTAACTTATCCTACAAATCTATAAGGTTGTATATAAACTGATAAAAACATTCTTAATATGCATTTTTATAAATATGACTATCATATGTGCTTACAGCCGTTAGTCAAGAAATCTATCAACTGAGAATGTTCCAAATCACAAATAGAAAGAGTTAATAAACAACCATTGGTTTTATAATATGCACTATTCTCTTCAGAATTTAATATGTGTCCACTGGTTGGACAGAAAGGAGGACAGAGATAAGCCCTTACCCCTTTACCCTCCAAAAGACAGAATATCAAATAATTTTAAATTAATTAGAGGCAGAGATAGGTCAGCACAAAATAATGAATAATTTGTCACAATTAGTATACAGTAGGAAAAAGTGTACTTTGCAGCTTAAAAATATTCCATTCAGTGGGTTATCAGGCTTCACTGAAGCTTCAATCTAAATTACGTCTCTGATTTTCCAACACACAAATTATGTCCATGTCATTCTAATTGCTCAAAATTTTCTTCAAAATACCTATCATAATTTGTAATTTTATATTTAGTATGTTTCTTTCTCTGGACTTAAGGCTCTGAGAGTGTGCTCCCTACCTTCTAACCAGTGCTTGGCCAGAAGAGCCACTCATTCACATTTGTAATATTTCCTTCTTTGAACACCTGTACCTGTTATACTACTATTACTAATTACATCATAATCATGATACATATTGTATTTTTGCTCTCTGGAAGGATGAACATTAGCTTTTTAAAAAGTTTCTATATATTCTTAAAAATGACAAAATTACAGAAATGGTTAATAGATGAGAATGTATCAATGTAAACATGCTGGTTGTGATATTTTACAATAGTTTGTGAGATGTTATTCCAAGATGTTATATTGGAATGTGAACTGTGTAAATGGGAAATGTGTGAAGAACAAAGGGGATCTCTTTATTATTTCTTATAACTGCATTTGAATCTATAACCATCTCAAAATAAAAGGTGTTATTAATAAAAGAGGTTTTACATCAGAATTATTTATAGGCACTTTAAAAAAATAGAGATGCCAGCCAAGATTTCCTCCTAGAAATTCAGACTTTTAGGGATTGGGCTCAGTCTTCATTAATTAATTAATTTTAAGATTTTATTTATTTGAGAAGGGCGAATAGGAGTGGGGGGGGGGGCATGGTGGCAGCACTAGGGGAGGGAGAGAAAATGTGAAGCTGACTCCACCGTGCAGAGCTCAATCCCACAACCAGGAGATCATGACCTGGGTGGCATAGGTTGGCTGTCCAACTCTTGGTTTCAGCCCATGTCATGATCTCAGGGACATGAGATCGAGTCCCGTGTTAGGGAACTCCGCACTCAGCACAGAGTCTGCTTCAGATTGTTTCTCTCTCCCTGCCCCCTCCCCTCTGCTTGCAAGCTCTCTCTCAAATAAACAAACAACAAATCTAAACCCTGGACTAAGTCCTACTAGATACACCCTCCCCCCTGCCAATAAGCCTTACAGAGATCTCGTTGTTGGTCTAAGATGAGTACTTCTTTTTTTACCTGAAGCTATATATTCTGCTTTGCCTCTATCTTCCTCATTCTTTGTACACTAAAAATATTAAATCACTGATTTTTCTTTCCTTACTTTAATAGGCTGTAAATATGTGACCTAAAAATTGGCAATCTGATGCAGGTTCTTAAATCCCGGATATGCTTCGCAATAACCACTCTGAAGGTAGAGTATAGGAGCTCTGTTACATATCATAGCAGAGCATACTCAGAAAATCTGACCTAAAAAGTCTGAGGTGGCTTCAGGGAAATCTATATTTGTAAAACAAAACTCTGTAATTGATTCCGAGGCACAAAGTTAAACAATGACTTATGGTTTCCATCTCTATCCTCTGGCTTTCAGTGAAAAGACTAATGACAAATTAGTCTAAATCTGATATTTCTAAAAATATCAATTGTGCACAATGAAAAAGAAAAGAATTAATAGTGACATACAATACAATGAATGTCAGAGATCTATTAGTCCAGGTTCTGTCATTAAATAAGACCTAAGCAGCTTAATGTCTCTGAGCCTTAAGCTTCCCAGCTATAAATAAGGAGCTACAAAACCACTAGAAAACAAAGAGTTGTACTGGATTTTTTTTTTCCTTTTTTTTAAAAACGGTCTTTCCAGAAGTCTTAGGGCTCCACAGAAGTGCTTCAGCCATCAGGAGGAAAGCTGAACAGAGATATGGGCTGAACAGCATGAAAGGGCTCTGATTTGACTCACACAGATGTACACACATACAATGCCACATCTGAAAACAAGTTGTAACACACACACACAATTTAAAAACCATGGTTCTAGAACTTGAAACCTGAGCCACACGTAAGTGCTCAAAAGCCACAAATGACTATTGGCTACTACGCTGAACGATGTAGATATAAAAGCATTTCCATTGCTGCAGAAAAAAGTCCTATTGTTGATTCAGTAACTGTGCACTACTGGATCAGAAACTCTCTAAGATTTCTCCCAACTCTAAAATCCTTTCTTAATATTTGAAGAAAATGCATTAATACATGCATTCAAATCATCTGAGTTAGAAAACATTCCAAAGGTAGCTAAAAATATTTAAACATCGAAAATAAAAAGGAAACACTATCACTAGAAAAGAGAAAAGATTTCTGGACTTTAGAAAGTCACCAGAACTTTAGTCTGAAAATGCTTTAGACTTTGTCCAAAACTTTGAAAAACTATAGGAATCAAAGAACTACAGCAATCAAAGAAAAACATAAAAACTACACTGATACCAGCTTTAAACAATTCTTAGGTAATGATAGTCACATAAAAGCTTCTGGAAGCATTATCCACTCCATTAACCTCCTTTGAGCTGTACTTCTCTCTTGAGTACACAGGACAAATACTTTATTTTACTGTTAAACATGGTAAACTGAATCTTATAAACATAAAATAATGAATACAAGGTCCAGGGTTAAGACAGGGAACAAGTCAGAACTGGAACAAACCTTCTTACTCATGGTACTTCAGAAGCAAACACCAAAGTGAAAAAGCATTATCATGGACAAAAATACAAATTCACTAATATAAAGAAAATAATTTATTCATTTAATAAATATTGACTGAACACCTATACTGTACAGACTCAGTATACTAGGTGCTAAAGATATAAAAAGGAGAATATGCTTTCAAAAGTGTTACAGCAGGGATAATTAAGTAAGTTCTAGACAAAACAAAACACCCAAGTGACCATATTGTCCTAAGAAGTGGGGGGGAAGTCCACAAGGAAAAAACAAAATATTAGCATCCCTCTTTCACAAGGTTGAATTATATAACTTAAAAAAAAAAAAAAAAAGGCAGTGCATGAATTCAGTTATCTATTATCCATTAGCATCCCACATATGATTCATCTCTTTATTTCACAACCAATGATATATTAGGAATTTGCATGTATTCTTTAAGAGAATCAGGTTTTTTAAATTATATGTTTGCTAGCAATAATAAAGTACTAATAAAACTGGTCAAGGCTTTAATTCCCATAGGAAAAGCCCCATGATTGCACTATACTTCTAACTCTAAAAAACCACTTCAATAACAACCCTAAAATTAGTCAAACAAGTACGGATGCCTCAGCAAAAACAAATGGCACTGAAGAAAAACTCTGGTCTACACACAATTCCAAAGAGGCAAACATTAAAGTAATTTTTTAAACCCTTATGGAGCATATTTACTGTTTGACTTCATCTGTGGCCAAAAGGGCGCTAGTTATTTTTCAAATTCTAATATGTAAAATTAGTTTCTAATAGGTTATGTTAGTTTCACAATTTTTCCGCCGATAATTTTCTCACACAACAAAGAAAATTTCAACTGAAATTCACCATACTTTCCATGTTTCAACATTTTAGGATGTCACAGGAGTTTACTATATGACAATTCAAATATATAATTAAATAAAACAAACTCAATTAACTGAAATGATTACCAAATGTGGTCTCTTAACAGTATTCCTGATTCACTAACTTCTTCCTTATTTGAACTCCTGCTGAAACCATTCTAAAACTATTTCCTTTTTCTCCCTACACAGGGCATAACAGTACTCTTCAAAAAGGTTAAGTGACAATCATAATACTGCCTTGAAGTTACCATTTTCAAAAATCATGCTTTGCCACACACAGAGAAGCTAAAGAAGGTTTTTCTGAGTCTGTAGCATTCCCAAATAAAAACAAAAGTTAGGATTTTTAATAAATCACTATCAGATTGTTTTCTTTTTCTTCTAAAGCAAAGAAAAATAAAATAAAAATCCAATTAACTAGAATCCTATTAAGTATAATTTTATAGTCAATGGAGATTTCCAGGAATTTAAAAGTAGAAAAATACAAATCAAATCAGGGTGTTCTTACTTAATGCTGATACACTGGTGGATGCGACAAAAAGTCTCAAATATGAAGAGACGAGCATTTTCAATGAAATCCTCAAGACAAGCCACCAAGAAGAAGTCATTCACAAGTACCTATATATGTAAAATATAATAAAAAAAATTAATAGCACAGACAAGCAATTTTCAAAAATATGACCCGAAGTATTTCCTGTGTGCTTTACTCATTGTTCCAGTTACTAGAATTCTCTCACCTAATATCACAAGTTCTATACACCATAGCACTTTCTAGAATACTATGTTCAAATCTCTAACAATTTAAAGTAGTAAATGAATGCTGCAAGAAAAAACCTGAAGCACTGTCATGTTTTCTTGTTCTACCGATGACTTGAGCAACCTTGTGACAAAGGAGCTTTATCCTGTCCATTATCCTACATAAATTCTTTGTAGATAATGTATCTTTTCTAGCTTCTTAAAATAGTTATAACAGACTAAAAATAAGCATATTTTTGTGAAATAAGTAGGCCTGGGAATAGACAAAGGAAAACAAATTCAAGGGGTGGCTCCTACTCCACAGATGGTATCATAATTAAAAGAGAATATTTTAACTTCATTAGTGTATATTTAACAAATATACACCAATATATAATAACACTGCATATAACTATATGAACACAAATTATCACATTGGAGTCTATTTTATATTTTGTCCAATGTGTGAAAGTCACCTCTGAAATTATACTTACATGATAATTTTCTTTTCCTTAGAGAAATAAAATCTTAGTCCTTCAATAAACTCTTTATATTTTGTGTTAACATTTGGGTTCAAAAATGAAACTGACAACTAGTAACTTAAGGATTTGGTAAATGTATTTAAAAGGTAAGTTTTTAGTTTAATTTCTTAAAACTTTGCAAACATAATAAAACCCCAGAAATCTAACTCTTCAAGTTGCTCAAGTTCTACCAATCAACAGAAGACATTATTATTAAAAAACTCATGCCCTTATAACTTTACTGGTTTATAGCAAATGTTAAGTACAATCGTGTGAAAAATTCTAAAGATAGGTCCACTTATGAAACAAATTGAGAATCACAGGATGTGCAATTTTATATGATCTTATAAATACATACTTCACACATTTACTCATAAAGGGTAAGACATGGAATTATGGGTGTATGTGTGAATATATAATGCCGCCAAAGTTTTAAAAAAATACTAACAAAAGGGATACACATATGGCAATAACATTAAAAATGTCATTACCCCAGCCCATTTCTAAACAATCATTTTAAGACTGTTTCTGATATAATTACTTTAATAAAACACTGCAAGTTAACTCTTAGAATATCCAAACATTAAAGAATGTTATTAATTTATAAGTAAAAATTCATACTTACTGATTCACATTCCCTCAGCTTTTTCTGAGCCCCATCAAAGTCAAAGTTAACATATAAACATTCAACAAATTCTGTAATTGGGTCTTTATATGTGTAAGACTCCTGTAAAATTAAGCCAAAGGTCAAGCTGGATCAGATTTAACACTATTTGGTAGACTGCCCCTAGACCTTCTCCATCTTCCTATTTTCTCCTCCCTTACCATTAATTTCTAACAAATTACCCTGTGTCATCTCTGATTCCCTGATTCCAGGTGACACCTTAAGCTTATAATACCTTCCAGACTGAGTTCTCTAAATTCTCATCCTAGAACCATTCCAAAGGCTTTCAAGTTTCTCTATTACCAAAAGTCTCCCTTAGTCAATAAATACTGAAGAACATCTCTAAGTATGAGGGTATTCATACACTGCTGAATTTGTCTTTTTGTAGCTAATTCATTCTTAAGTCAAATAAGTTTCTTTCTAACCCAGTTATTGCTGAGAAGCTCACTAAAAATCAATCAGTAAGTAGGGCTGCAGCTTTTGTATAACTTGGGGACTACTATTATTGTATCCTATGTAAAGATCATTACTATGGAATTATGTAGGTAAGCTATCTCCCAACAAACAGTGCCAGGCTCCACATCTCCTTCACTCTTTGCAATAAAGACAACGTGAATATACAGTGTATAAAGTATTCACCTAGCAAGGAGCAGTATTCATTCATACCACATCTAATGTAAGTATATTTTAGAATTAAAGAAAGTAAATGCCCATCTGAGTATCCTGGGCTCCTCTTTCTCTATGTATACGTTCTCCTATTTTTCAAACATTTTTTTACCTCAAGAATTATGAGTCTTACTCTAGGAACAGATACTACACCTAGCTTGGACAGATTCATAAAACACAATAAAGATTTTAGTTTTTACCTGCTGAATAACTTTAACAAGATCTTTTAGCACCTGTCGGCGTTTCCGAACATCTTTGTTTGTTATGACAGCTGTAGTCAAATAGCGCAGAATATGTGGACACATTGTCTGAATTGCATTAAGATACCTAAGGTAAAAATATCAATAACTTATTATTTTTTAAATTTAATATTAATAATTTACCCAGTTTCTCTAAATCTGTAATTAACCACATGTGATTTAGAGAAACACTTGAACAGCCCATTACACTGCACTGCTTCAGTAACGTGTAACTGCAAACACTTAATGATATTATAAGGACTATCACCTTCAAGGAAATGAAAAAACAAAAGTCTGCAGAGAATGCCAGCTTGTATTCCCCCAGTAAGAAGAAAATTGCAAGACTCATTTCAGAGGTAAATAATCCTATTATTATTGTTGAGTAAAAGGATTTTGGAAGGCGCCCAAATGTGCTATCTGTTCCAAAAGGCTGCTAAGCTATGGCTTCCAGTCATTCACCCTTTGGAAAAAATGTGTCAAAACCTTCTATGTGTAAATCAGTCATCATAATCAGAAAATGAGGCACTTAAATAAAGATTCAGATGATGAAAGACTGAAAACTACAGGGAGAAGTAAACTGTTAAAGTATTATAAGGCTTTGGTTAAATTGGTAGCACTGGAAATCAGAAAAGAAGGATTATATGTCAGAGAAATATCAACAGGGCCATTGCTAATATTTAACAAATCCTGCTAGTCTGAACATCAGCAGCTGGCCATCCTCTGTCATTTGGTGTTTATGATGTATTCCTCCTGTTCAACTCTTTAAATAGCTCCCTAATTTTTATCCAAGAAGTACCTCTTGAGTGTAGGCATTATGCCAACCTTGGAAATACAAGTCAATAAAGTCCATTCCTCTTGACTGAATATATATACCCCAAAGTACCACCCAGCTTTATCTCCCACCAGACCATCATTGACTGCTTCTCGTTTTTCTCACTTAAAGCTCACTCCATAGACTGTTCTCCCAAACACATCCCTCTGAAAGCCTAAACTCTAGCCATCCTTCAAGATCCAGCTTAGATATCGTATCTTCCAGATTCTTCTAAACCATGATATTAATAAATCTTTATATTTCATCACACTGTAGATTCCCCATAAAATGTTGTTTGAACTCCGTATAAGACACCAGAATCTGACAGTAGTCTAACAGCTAATGTTTAGTCTCTCCTTAAATTCCCTCTAAATAAGGCAGGGAAAAAAAAGAATCAACACCCACTCAAGAATAAACCAATTTCTAAGAAAAAATGACTAAATAAATCAGCTAAAAGTTTCATTATCTGAAATATTAAGCCCGACTTTCAGGTAGAAATTTTTAAATTGCAATCTTCATTCAGAATAATTCTTTGTCTCAATACTCTCTTGCCAGAGACCTCATGCACAAGCACAGCAAAAGCTGACTATTTTTCTCAATTCTGATTTTGAAGTAAGTAATTTAAGTAAGCATTTCTGGAACTCATAAACTTATCCATACAGTTTAAAAAACTAAATTTATTGTATAAAATGTTAAACATATTTTACTTATCCTAGCTTTGTATCACTGCATGACATGTATCTTCACTGTTTTTAATGGAGGATAACTTCTTGGGAAATCATATCCCACTCTTTTGGAGAATGTATGGTAGGGGTTAGCAAAACTTTTGTAAAAGGCCAGATAATAAATATTTTAGGTTTTGCAGGCCAGGGGGCATAATTGAAAATATTGCACAGGTACTTACATGAAAAGAAAACAAATTTCCAAAACATTTTATTGATAAAACTCAAAATATTAAGAGTGGAGTATGATTTTTTTATAATTTATCTACTAATGAGAAGAATAGCATTTACCTACTGGGGACAATTCTGCTTAATTGCATTCAAAGTTAGAAATCCTAACACTAGGGGCACCTGGGTGGCTCAATGGGTTAAAGCCTCTGCTTTCGGCTCGGGTCATGATCCCAGGGTCCTGGGATCGAGCCCCACATCGGGCTCTCTGCTCCACGGAGAGCCTGCTTCCTCCTCTCTCTCCCTGCCTGCCTCTCTTGCCTACTTGTGATCTCTGTCTGTCAAATAAATAAATTTTAAAAAAAAGAAAAAAAAAGAAATCCCAACACTAAAATTTATTGCAAATGTTTCTCTTTTAATGCTGTTCTGTAACGAAAATTTACATACTCAGTCTTTGTAAATGTTTTTCATGAATCTAGTACTACCAAAAACTGGTATCAATTGATAGAAATGTGATTTTAATTTATCATACTTATCACCTGGAAGGCATTACCAAACTGTTCAATTCTTCTTTTCATATTGTCCCTTAGAGTACATTACACCACAGATAAATCACTTCCAATTCAACAGCACAGTTAAGTGAATTTTGAAATATGGAAATTTCCCTTGTATTTACAATGAGGTCTAAAACTTTCTGGAATTATAATATGAGCTTAAAAAATATATCTGCTGCAAATATGTGTGGGAATGAAGGTCTCCTTCCTTGTTCTACCATGTAAAAGAACAGAAAACATAAAGCAGCTGGACATTTCTTGTTATTCATGCCATGTTAATTGTCACTGAAGTGATTACTGCAATATAGTTTTCCATATAAATACTATTTTGTTTAGTAATTTTAGGGTGAATTAAGAAACATTAACAAGTTACAGCAAAAGTTGATTTCCAGAGCCACGCAAGGCTTGAAAATAATGTCTGGGGGCAATTTTTCTCATTCAGAAAAAATGCAATCTTAGCCATTGCTAAGGCTAAGCCACCTACCTGTTGTTAAGTAGAGAAATCCAAGATATTCTATTCCTGACAAAAATTCATAGACTGATAACAGTTAAGTCCACAGGAGCAAAAGCAGCTCACTGTTGACAAAAATGGTTCAAAAATATATCACACGGGATACCTGGGTGGCTCAGGCAGTTAAGCATCCAACTCTTTATTTCAGCTCAAGGCACAATCTCAGGGCGGTGAGATTGACATGGTTGGGCTCCATGCTGGGTGTGGGGCCTGCTTAAGATTCTCCTTCTTCCTCTCCCTCTGCCCTTCCCCCCTGCTCACTCACTCTCTTGAAGGAAAGAAAGACTGAAATAACACATCACAGATTCAAGTATTTTCCACAAAGTACCTGGTGATGAATAATGTAATGAATAACCATAGGCTTTTAACAACCTTTTTTTTTTTTTCCTCCACACATATCTGCCACCAAGTTTTAAGACATCTTAGCAGATTCCACTTCGGGTTGTATTAAATTAGTGTTTTATCAACTTTGAAAATATTTTTACCTGTAGCTCTTCCACACAGACTATTTATTCAGAAAGGCATATTCTTTAGTCACTTCAAATCCAACACTGATTCCTTAAATCAACAACTGGGCCACATTAGTAAAAATTTGTTGACTCCTCAAGAGCCAAGGAAAATCACTAAAAATCATGTGCCTTGTTTTTTAATTGACTGATGTGGCTCCAGATAACTTCAACTCCGAGTAACGGTCCTCACCAAAAAGCTAATATTTTTAAACAAGTTCATTTTCTCTGGACATTATTTCTTTGGCTGCTGCAACCGAACATGATTTAGAATCACCACTGGTAAATGGCTTTCCCTACCTGGCTAAACAAAATCCACTTAGAAACGTATCTGCTTGAAGCCTCATTTTCATTAATTTTTGTGGGGAAATTCTGTTATGATGAAATATTGTTTTAAATTTCTGATTTTTCTGATAGTTGCTTTGCTGTCAGTTGGATTATAATGAGGGCTTACAATCTTGCAATGTGAAATAAACTGTATTCTTTTAGCATACCTATAGTGTCAATTCAGTGCTTTGCTTTCTAGTTCAAACAAAATAATCCCCATTCCACTTTGCTTTAAAAGCATATCTGAAGTCGAATTTTCTTGTTCTGACATGATGAATATGCACTGGTGATAAAGTGTTGCAGTATGGCAATACACAGGGCCCTTGAAACATCGGCCAGGTGTAACTGTGCAATGGCATCACTGAGTAGCAGTGTGAAGCAACAAGGGTGCAACATTATGTGATCCCTGTCACAACTCAACTCTGCCCTTACTCTGCCCACTCTTACTCTGCCCACTGAGCAGGAAGCCCAAAGTGGGGCTTGATCCCGGGACTCTGGGATCATGACCTGAGCCAAAGGCAGATACTCAACCGACTGAGCCACCCAGGTGCCCCTTCTTCAACCATTCAAAACGTAAAAGCCATTCTTAGATAGCTAACAGGCCTTAAGAAAAAAGGCAGTGAGCGAGATTCAGCTCACGGTCCAGATCCCTAATATATAGTACTACCAATGGGTCCTGACTTCTAAACATAGTAGGGACTCCATACCTAGTGGAAAGAAGTGATCCTTCCTATGTATGCACCTACATAGATCTATACATAAAGAAGAGGAGTAGGGATTAAGAGTGACTCTTACGAAGTTATCTTCATTCACAATCTTGTAGGATTAGTGATGATGTATTTTTAGTTCAAATACAAGCAAAACCACAGATGTGGTTTAACAGTCTACATATGTCTGTTGTGCTCTTTTGTTCTATTTCTTTCTTACCATCTCCCTTCCCGTCAACTGAAATTTAAGGGTCAATTTTCATCTTTACTGGACTCTTCTAACCTTTGCAGATCTTAACTGGTAGTTGTTATACTTACCCTGTGTTTATAATGCACAATACTATCAGTACTTAGTTAAATATGTTCTCAGGCTATTTCTTGTATTATTTGTCTGGATTATTAACTATTTAAGAACAGAGGCTATTACACTCCTATTTTTGAAATCTAACTTTATAATTTTTTATTTTTTCTTTCCCGTAGGCTCTGTGGAGCCCAACATGGGGCTTGAACTCAAGACCCTGAGATCAAGACCTGAGCTGAGATCAAGAGTTAGACGCTTAACCAACTGAGCCACCCAAGCACCCCTATTATTTTTTAAGAGGGTGAGTGGGTAAGAGCATTGATATTTACTGTGTTCTGAAGTATAATTTCATGATAGATCATTAAAAATGTTTAGCATATTTTTTCTCTAGTACAACCCTGCTCCAATTATACAGTTTTATGGAACTTTTTTACAGGGTTTTCTAATTGCAAGTCAGATGATTTAGTAATCAAAAGATAAGACAAAACACCTCAAAATGAAAAAAATACTTTAAGTATCTATCATGTGCCAGATGCTACAAGAACATAGAGAATAAAAATTTTGCCCTCAAATATGCTTATACTCTAGTAAAAAAAATAGCAATTGTAAATTATTTATTAAAGACATTAAAAAAAATTAAGTATCAAATATAAAGTAGGCAAAATATACAGGACTTCATGAAAGATGACATTAATCTGAACTAGATCTTCAAAAACAGGCAAGCTTGGATAGGTTCAAAAAAAGAGAAGGGCATTTCCTGAAAGATAGGCAAAAAAAAAAAAAAAAAGAAAGAAAGAAAGAAAGAAAGAAAAAACAAAACAAACAAAAAAACAATACAGGACACTTAATAGAACTTCAGAGGATACATTTTTTTTAATTTTATATTTTAGACAGAAATCTTAAAGGTCATCATCCTGAGCTAAAATATACATAAAATACCTATATGAAAAAGAATTTTTTCATCAGTAACAATTAGAAAATAGGAAAGATAAAGATGGGAAGATCAGTCAGGACAATTTCTCACTACTACCCAGCTGACTATTAGCAGTAAAACTTGAAATTTCTTAAAGTGTTTACGTTATTTTTATTTAGAAAACACTCAACGGAGTGTGTAATTCAAAGTGAACTTTGGATCTTTCTTTTTACAGCTGTAGAGTAATAACTAGGGCATTCTATTACAAATGCATTCTTTTCTCTAATAGCATCTACGTTTAGTGGCAAAGCCTCATCTCTTAGTCTATGAACACTTCTCTTACACCTGATACCTTATCTTTATATATAATGTTACATTTAAAAGTTCAACATTTTTCAATATGCAAATCATCTCCATTTTGGATTCAGAATACATAACTGCAGAAATGGTAATACATATGATGTAAGAGACTTTATTTAACCTGCACTGGCACCTAAACTTCCACTTCGAGGACGAAAGTATAAATTATCAACAAAGTACTTTTTATTTTACAAAAGTCCTAAAGTCCACAATCTACATAAACTATCAATTTAACAATTTTATCAATTAATATGCTCAATGAACCACATTTACTTGTATTACTGTGCTATTAGAAATTGAAAGCAGGAAAAATACAACTTCACCAGTAACTTCACCATTTTTTACTATTTATCAAAGATAACTGAAAAGCACATACTAACTACAGACAAATACAAATTACTCACTCTATACTAGTAGCTATGCCACTTGAAGAATATACAACCTAGAAAAATGGCTGAAACAATGATCTATCGAGCCAACTAGGTATATTCTAATATGAAAAAAGTCAGAATCAAGCAAAACTCAAAACATGCCATGGAGACATTACTATTGAGGAAGACTACTAATGGTAACCTGACCTTACAGAGTGAAGAGGAAGCACAGTATTTTAGTGAAAAATGAAAGCTGTAACCCTACTGGAGCAGTTTATTTTCCACATTGTGCTAAAAGGCTGTTTCTGTTTTAAAAAAGTTCCAAAGCTATAAAGATTCTTATTGGGCAGCTGAAAATGTTCAAAAACTGATCTACGGTGATGGTGCCAATTCTTGGCAAAGTTAATAAAATTCACTGAATTGTAAACAAACAAATGACATTCTGAGTACCTTAGAACAAATAAGGATAATGGCATTTTTCTATGCTGGTAGTAACTGTTTTTTTTTTTTCCCCTTCCACTACCACACTCTTGCAGTTAAAAAAAAAAAAAAAAAAAGCAAGTTGCAACTACGCCCTTGATTAGGCAGGACAGACTGTTAATTAAAAAAAAACCCAACCCCTGCATACTAATCTTTTTAATAATCTGTATGACTTAATGGGAAGTATGTGTAGTGCTATTCTGCTATATACTTCTGTGTCACAGTTATCTTAATGAAAAGCACTTGTACAACTGAGTTGTAAGCTTAACTGTTTTTCTCACAGAACACTATTTTTACTTGAAACAATGAATCACAGATAAACCAAAGCTATTCAGAACTGGGTATCTGGCAGACATTTTCTAGAAAATAAAATAAGCCAAAACTTAAAGAATAACAAATGGTAAAATGTGACCTTTCCTAAAAAAGATTAATTTTGGAGAATATGTCACCAAGAGCTTGACTACTAACCAATATGCTGAGCCTTTTTCTAATAGATTTAGTGGTGATACTAATGGGTGATTTTTTTTTTTTTTTAGTATTGTATGTATGTCAACATATTTGGAATACCTGCATAGCTCATGGATCTAACATTTCCCAAACAACCAATGGATGATATTATATAGGGTACAAGATCCATTAAGGTGCAAGACTGAACACTGTAGTTTAGACTACCAGTATCACTGAGATTCAAAAAACTGAATAAGGTTTCCGATTCCACTTTATAATAACTTTTTTAAAAAAATATTTTATTTATTTGTCAGAGAGAGAGCGAGAGCGAGATAGTGAGCACAGGCAGACAGTGGCAGGCAGAAGCAGAGGAAGAAGCAGGCTCCCTGCCGAGCAAGGAGCCTGATGTGGGACTCAATCCCAGGATCATGACCTGAGCCGAAGGCAGCCGCTTAACCAACTGAGCCACCCAGGCGTCCCTCCAACTTATAATAACTTTTAAAGTACTACTACTTGTTGACTTTTGTTGGATTACAAAAAAAGAATATTCACAACTATCTGAAAAGGCTACTAAAACAGATTTTTTGTAACTCTCTATGTGTAAGGCTAGGTTTTCTTCATATCCTTCAGACAAAATAACATCAGGTAGGAAAAATGTAGTTTATGCCAGAAATTGAAAAGTCTGCAAAAATGTAAAACAATGCCACCCACTACTCTCACTAAACTTTTAAGTTATTCTTTAAAAAATCAGTCAACTATAATCAATTTACTACTTGTCAATTACCGAATATATTTTCAATTTCCCAGTTTTAGGAAATTAGACAAATCCCTATAACATTTAGTGCCACCCAGGTACATAATCTACCTTTCTGTATTATTACTTTTTGCAAAGTTTATTTATTTAAATTTTTTTTTTTTTTTACATTTTAAAACTGACTTCTAAAGTTTCTTTTTTTTAAAATTTATTTTATTTTTAAAGATTTTATTTCAGGGGTGCCTGGGTGGCTCAGTCATAAGAATCTGCCTTTGGCACAGGTCATGATCCCAGGGTCCTGGGACTGAGCCCCACAATGGGCTCCCTGCTTGGTGGGAAGCCTGCTTCTCCCTCTCCCACTCCCCCTGCTTCTGTTCCCTCTCTCTGCCAAATAAATAAATAAGATCTTTAAAAAAACTTATTTATTTCAGAGAAAGAGAGCATGAGCTAGAGCATGAGTGGGGGGAGGGGCGGCAGGAGAGGGAGAAGCAGATTCCCCGTGGAGCAGGGACCTAGGATCATGACCTGAGCCAAAGGCAGATGCTTAACCCACTGAGCCACCCAGAAGCCCCAGTCTGATTTTTATCTTAACACTTTCTGCAATCTCAACTGAACTACCTTTGTATTTCTAGTATCCATAACAAATGGTTACTAACTAATTAATTAAACGTATTCTACATGCCTTCTAAATTTCAGAGAACAGAACATATACCATTCAAAAACGGTTCCCTGGTTCTCCATAAAAAAAATACTGCTATTTCTCAGCTGGCTGGGTATTTTTCATCTCCATTACCACTAATAACTTAATTTCTCTTATTTTTTTTTTTAATTTTTTAAGATTTTATTTATTTATTTGAGAGATAGAGAGAGAACATGAGAGGAGAGAGGTCAACGGGAGAAGCAGACTTCCTGCCGAGCAGGGCGCCCGATGTGGGACTCAATCCTGGGACTCCAGGATCACGACCCGAGCCGAAGGCAGTGGCTCCACCAACTGAGCCACCCAGGCGCCCCAATTTCTCTTATTTTTCAAAGTGCAATTGATTATGTTAACTCCCTGAAGAGGTCAAATATTTTAGTCTTAAAAAATCTTACTAAAATGAACATTTAATGTACATTTATTAAAGTACATTTATTAATTAAAGTCACATTTATGACTCAGTTTAGAATATCCCATCAACTTCTCCAAAAATATTGCCATAGATATTATTTCCAAGACTTTGAAAACTACAAAACAACTTAAAAACAGGTTATTCAATCTTCACTGATGTTTAATTCAGAAGGGTATTACACCATCTATGTCTAAGCTATACCTTTATAAATTAAAGTATACATGCATTTTAGAGAAAAACATTAAAATCATAATTTGACAGAAAATAATAAGCAGAAATCAAGTGAAATTTAACAACTGTATCTTCACTTAGATTAACATTGAACAAATGTACAACTCAAGAATGTTTATATGAAGTTTATTTAGCTAACAATATAGTCAATATAAGCCATACCATGAACCAAATGCTAGTTATTCCAATCTTGAACTATATTTATCTAAGCACACATACAGGTCAAGAAGCTATTATTGCCCATGTAATCTATAAAACTCAAGTAGCAATCCTAGAATTTTGAAGATCTGTATTTCAAGATGATTATGGATAAACTGGCAGTGATCTAAGAAGGGCAATCAAAATACTAAAGAATCTGAAAAATTACACACTTGATAAAATCATAGATATTTAGCCCAAAGGAAGAGATAAAGAAAAATTATCTTCAATTACGTAAGTGTTTCTACCAAGCAGTTTTGTTTTCTGTTTTTTTAACCAAATAAGGAATTAGAAGATTCAAAGGCACTTAAGCTCAAATGGAAAAATAAATTTTTAAAAATGATTTTTAGCTAAAAACAGAATAGTCTAATTCATGAAGTAGTTAATTTCTCAGCACCAAAGGTTGGATAACTGAGCAATGATATAAGGGATTCTGGGATGTATACATTTCTTCCACGTAATCTGGCCTGGAGCCCTAATTCTAAAGCTTTCATTAATATGTTAATTACCTGGAATCTTGTTAAGATGCAGATTCTTATTTAGTTCTTCTAGGGTAAGGCAGAATCATGAGATTCTACATGACGCCTATTCTACTGGCACAGGAAATATACTAATACTAAATAGCTCTTCAACAGACCTAAAATACACTTTTTTCAAATAATTTACTTGAGTTACACATAAGCTTTTTTTTTTTTTAAGATTTTATTTATTTATTGGAGAGAGAGAGAAAGAGGGAGCACAAGCAGAGGGAGTGGCAAAGGGAGAAGGAGAAGCAGGCAAGCCCCATGTGGGGCTCCATCCCAGGATCCTGGTATCATAACCTGAGCCAAAGGCAGACGCTTAACTGAGGCACCCAGGCACCCCCATGTAGGCTTTTTCAATTAACTAGCCAATCTACCATGTACAGGGGGAAAAAAAGGTTGACAACAAATTCAAATGTTAGAAAGAAGTACATTTTTAAGTTTAAAAAAAAAAAGTCCATGTAATTTCATATAACGAAAGCCAGAATTATGCAGTGAAATAACTTACTGTGGCTGGTAAAGGAAGAGATCAATTATGTTATCACGCCCTTTGGGGTGGTTGAAGAAAACGAACAGAGACCAGTGGATGAGCCACGTTCGCTGCTGAAGAGACTGAAGTGGAGAACTCACAGACTAGAGGGTTAAAAAATACATGCACAGGAAATCTTAATATATGAGAAAGAGGCAAGAGAATAAACATCACTGATCTCCAAATTTTAGTTAGAAATGAAAACCTTCTGAGGCATGCTCAATGGCCATTATGATCTAAGTCCTATCCCCTAGACCCTCTGCACATACCTCAACATTAGAAATTACCTCCCTGCTCTAAGAAATAGATTCAATAACGTCTGCTAAGTCATTTTTACAGAAGCCATAAATTATATTTATTTCAGAAAACATTTTAAAAGGACTGAACTAAATACTCCATTAGTAGGTTTATTAGATATAACTGTAGGTGAAAACTGTTACCTTCTACACAGGACTTTACTGAGGACCTATCACTGAGCTGGTACTAAGAGAATTATGCCATTTTCACTGTACAAATAAAAAAGGTGCAGTAGCTGTAAGAGAAATGAAAACTTGAGTTCTTGTCTCTAAGAGCCAAAAACAGTTTGACAGCTTCTTTTAGGGAGATTCAGTGAAACAAGTCAACCTACTAACCTACTGTGATTTTTATGTCAAGTCAACAAAAGCTAATCTGAACTTTTTTTCCCCCTTCCTCCCTCCTTTCACCTTTCCTTTTTTCCATTCCTCCCTCCCCAACATCCCCTCTACAAAAAAAAAAAAAAAAGTACACAGTATTTTCCTTATCAGAAAGTATGAAGGGCACACAAATATTTCAGAGAATCACCCTGGAAAAATGTAACTCACATTATTATCTATGGTCTCTTTTAATCGTGTAAGGTCTTCCATAGCTGCATCCCAATTCTGCATTAAGATTTCAGAAGCCAGTTTTCCCCAGAGTGAACTCAAAGCATTTCTATCTGTTGCTGGAACCTGTTTAAGCAATCACAATTAATTAAATTCTGAATATTCTAGGAAAAAAAGATACTGTATATTTTATACCTTACATAGCCACCTAGCCTACTAAAAGACCTATAACTTTCTACCCCAAACAGTATTTATTTAAGTCCTTATTGGATCACACTGGTTAAACTGATTCAGTTTCCATTTAGCTCAATTTACTAAAAATATCAGCTCAGAGTGCCTGGGTGGCTCAGTCGGTTAAGCATCCGCCTTTAGCTCAGATCATGATCCCAGGGTCCTGGGACTGAGCCCAGCATCAGGTTCCTTGCTTAGCAGAGAGCCTGCTTCTCTCCCTCTCCCTCTGCCCGCCACTCCCTGTGCTTGTGTGCTCTCTCTTTCTCTTGCTATCTCCATCAAACAATAAAATCTTTAAAAAAAAAAATTTAAAGAAAAAAGATTTTATTTATTTGACAGAGACACATAGAGAGAGCACAAGCTGGCAGAGTGGCAGGCAGAGGGAGAGGGAGAAGCAGGCTCCCCAAGGAGCAGGGAGGCCAATGCAGGGCATGCAGGGCTAGATACTCTGACTTGAGCTGAAAGCAGACACTTAACTGACTAAGCCACCCAAGTACCCCTAGAAGTTTTTTTTATTTATGTTTCTAAATCACAACCAATTCTAGACACATTCCAGTTTGATATTAAAATGTGATAAATTGTGCATCTGAAAATCAATATTAAACAGACATCTTTTATACCAACATTATCAAATATGGCACATCAGACCCCAAACTTCCAAGAGTCATCATTACTTAAGCTTTCTTCAGTCAAGGAAAAGTACATTCAAATCAAATGGCATGTACTTAGAGGAGATAAATTTTAAATTCTGAGTGAAAAGAATAACAAAAATCACACTACTAAAATATGATCACCAATAGTTCTAGCATCCTAAAATCACTTTTATTTCAAATATCTCCTGGATGGAGAGTTATATTTTTGAGTCAGACCAAAGGGAAAGAGAAGGCAGATTTTAACAAAATAATTTAAAAAGTGTTAATCCCTTTTATTTATTTTTGTAGTAACTTTTAAAACCAAAACATTCAAAAATCCTTACCAACTCTTCTCCACTATTTCATTCCAAATTAATTCATTTTTTAGAACACAATCAAATAGGATGCATGTAAATATTCCTTGATGTATTCTAAAAGCCATCAAATTTTTAAAAAATAAAGGTACATTCTGGGGTCACACAGCTTTAATTTACACAAAACTGACCTACAATAGGTCACCTGGAGAGTCAAATTCTAATCTCAGATCATAGTTACAATGGTTCTTTCATAGCTTATGTTTCCCTAACTATAGATTTAAAAGAATAACCAACCACCAGACAAGACTTTAGAAATGAAAAAACTGGTATTACAAAAAAAACCAAAGTAAATAACTAATATGTAAAACAGACATTTTTCATCCCAAATCCAATCCAGGATTTTTAATCTTTACTATGAACAAGATTTTGAACAAATACATAGATTTTAGTGCCTATCTAAACAAAAGAAAAAGAGAAGTAAAATTATCCCTTGTTTTAAACTTAGCTTGGTTAGCCCCTATCAATATGCCAACTCCCAGCTATTCAAATGTTTTGTCACACGGATGGGACATAAATTTAAAATAAATTTCACATAATTTCTAAGCACTACCCAATAACTAGATTTTAATTACTCTTAATGTAAAACATTGATTTTTGTGTTCAAATTATAGTAATCAATCATACAACCAAATGCCCTTTGAATTCCAACATAAGACCTGTTAGGCAATGCAAAACCTTAAAACTGAGAATATTTCTTAAGTTAGGGAACAAAGTAGGATCTTCATATTTAAAAAAAAAAGAAAACAAAAAAACTTCACAAACCTTTAAATATATATACCTATCATTTGTAGACATTTTCAGACTAATTATAAAACTATACTACATAAATATAATATACTGTTAAAACTAGAATATGTTATATTTGTTAGGATAAAAGGTTTTTGTAGCAGCAAGTTTTTTAATCCCCCAAAGTTTCAATGCGTACTACTCTGGCTCAAGTCCATGTCAGTACAGTTGGCTCTTCATACCAACCTGCTTTCAAGGGTGGATATGCTAGAAGAGTTTCAGTATCTGGATTTCCAGCAGTTACCTTAAGTTTCCATGTCTTAGCAAAATGGCACATTCACTCACCAACCAGCAACAATAAATTTACTGTGCTAGAACTCTAACATGACACTAAATCTTCATTCTCAAAATTCACTCCCAGCATTAACAAATGATATGAATAACCAACTCTTTTCATGTAGCTGTAATCATATCAGGCTTCTGATTTTACAATCCTGGTTTAAGCTGTTTACATTTCCAAAGTAATCAACTTTTGCTCTCCTAAATCCTTCATAATATTCAAAGTAAAACTGATGGAATTTTCTGATAAGCCACTACAAGTTTAGTATCACTGATTACCTTCAATGCACTTGCAAGCTAACCACAGCTAATCTGTAAATTAAGAATATTCACAAACGCAAGTAAGAGAAAATAAGTATTTTTCAAATCAAACTTTGAAATAAACTGAGAATCTTTATTTCCTTTTGAAGGAAGGATGGTAGCTTTAAAAAACAAAGTTAACTACTTTTTAAGTGTAGGAATTAGCAGTATTAATAAAATACCAATCTATTCCCTTCACAGCTCCCCCAAAAAGGAATATTTAATTTCCAAAAAAACAACCAATGATAGAAGCCATAAGTCTTTTCTTTGTGGCAGGTATATGGGGCTAAAAGAATAAAGGCACCAGAAAGTAGAGACAGAAGAAAAAGACTCTTCCAAGGTTAGAAAACAGTAAGTCCCTGTCTTTAGAGGTCATTTCCCAACATCTAGGATTAACTAGATAAATCAGAGACTTAGGTACTTGCTGACTAATCCAAAATGAGTAACAAATTGTAATTTCTCAAATAAGAAGCTAGTTAAAACAAGGACATTTCGATAACTCCAGAAGGCACTGATACAATTACCTACACAGAAGGCAGAATGAGAAAAAAAAATTTTTTGATTTGAAAGCCTGATTTTGGGGTGCCTGGGTGGCTCAGAGGGTTAAAGTCTCTGCCTTCAGGTCATTATCCCAGGTTCCTGGGATGGAGCCCTGTATCAGGCTCTCTGCTCAGCAGGGCACTGAATCTGGGAGCTTGTCACACAGGTAAATGAAAATAACAAACAGGGTTCTTTATGACTAGAAATTTGCTCTAATAGTACAATTCAAACTCACCTTCCTCTTACATTATTAAAAAAAAATCATTGAGCTTTATTTTCTAATAGCTAAGGGTAGAAGTAAATGGAAAAAAGCTACTATTAAGGCATAATTTTTTTTCAAATAATATTAGAATTTCATAGTTATTTGAAACAAACTCAGGGGATGTATATAGCCTATGATAATTAAAAATAGGAATAATGGGTTTATTAAAAAAATATTTATTAAGCATCCACAATGTGTTGCTCACTGTGCTACAGAGTAATTTAACAAACTGATCACATGATCGAATTTTGCTAATGCTAATCATACAATTATACATAAAGTAATAAATTAGCAGCTCTTACTTTTGTATTTCAAGGACAAGTTAAATCTCCCTCCAAATTCTGAGGCCCTGATACAAGCTTTCCTACTTCTATTTGTTCTTTGTTGAAGAAAGTTTTTCTCCTTTCACCAAGGATTCTTGAAAATTTATGTACAGACTCAAATCTATAGACATGTTTTGACAAAACAGGAGAATCCTACAAAATCTGAGAAAAGAAAAACAATTTACTTACCAATACTCTAAAGAAGTAGAGATATTCTGCAGCTCCAGAGTAATTCCCACATTCATATTGGAATTTCGCATACCTGTATAGTGTATCTAAATATTCCTGCCTAAACTAAAAAAAGAAAAAAAAAAGCATCAGTTATATTTTTAACTCTAAGTTTTAAAATTCAAACCATTTACTCCTTTAAATATCCCCAGACATCAGTATTTTCAGTGTATCCCAAGTGTCACAAAAAATAAATAAATAAAACAAAAAGCATGAAGAAACACATGAATCTTAGAACACAAATTATCAACTGATAAATTTATCATTCATAATTCTGGTCTCAAAGAATTATGAACTGTAACAATATCTAATTTGTTGCAATGAGCATTTGAATTGCAGGGAAAGGTCCAAGGTGTGAGGTTCTCAGTTAGTGACTGAGCTTAAACAACTACCAAGTGCATGAATCCCTGTAAAGGTTTGTGATTCTGTACAAATAACATGTACAAGTAAATTTCAGTTCTGTGAAAACTAGCCCCAAATTACAGCAACTTTTAAAGCTAGCAATGCAAGCAAAGTAAAAGTAATGTAAGAGAAGGGCTATGAACTAGAACACTGTCAAATATACCAAACATTATATCTGGAAACCAAAAAGAATAATTTGCACAGTGATCAGCGTATCTCTTGTTACAGGTGTTAAATGATAGATAAAACTTGAATGCAAGTAAAGAATTAATTATATGCAAATCCTCACACTTTGAGTTAACACAAAGGAAAGGAAAGTGGGAAATGACTACAGAAGGCTATAAAAAAATTCCTTTATTTATGAAGGAATTTTATTTATGAAGACCTTGATAATATTAAGAATTACTATATTCTACAAGGCAGCCAAAATATTACCCAATTCTACTGCTCAAAACATTTCTAATTCAAATTCAGTTCTATCTTTGTTAATCCATCAGAAATATAAAATGGTACCTATTCCTTGGTTATTCTAGAAAAAACAAAAAGTTTTGAAAATTTCTATGATCTAAACTTAAATATAAGCACCTAATTTTCCCATCAGCATCAATTTTTAAAAACTGAAGTTTCAAAAACATACCAGGTCTTATATTTAATAAATTAATTTAGAAATAATACTCTTTCAAGCCTCAAACCTATCTATGCAGCACTATTCTTTAATTAGCCTATTAAAACAGCACAACTGAAGAAAATTTTTAAAATACCACTTACACCATGCTTGTCTGCCAGGTAATCAAACAGCATTCGACCATCTCTTAATTAGAAACAAAAATTATTATAATTTATAGGTCACAGAAAATAAAATAAGCATATTCAAAGTTTATCCTATTACCCCATAAAGCCATTTAAATACCTTATACTTAAAACATTAGAAATAAGACTTTCAGAATAAAATAAACAGAACACTACAAAATTAATCAATATGCTTAACTTACATATTGATGCCACACAATCCTACTGTAATTATTATCTGTATCAGTGTCAATCCAATTGAACCTTTCTTAAATTGGCTTTGCACAATAACTAAGATGTTGCCAGGCAGGCTGGTGAAAGACAAAGTGATCAACAAAGACATCAAGGAACAAGTGACAGATGGGCACAGCTTACTGGTTATTTTCAAAAAAGAAAACATTCTCTTAATGCTTATCACAGAGGGAATGCTATGGCATGTTTTTCCAGAGCACAATTTTACCTGAAGATTTAGTGGGGAAGGAATATATCATCACCAAAATTAACATGGGTATATCATAATACTGAATATGAAGTATGCATGAAATTTTAACATAAGATTTCAAAAAAACTTAACACTTGTGGATCACAGTGAGTAACTTTGTGTTACACTCCTTGCATCTTTCAGGTACATAATCACTGTTCCTTGGTTGACTGGGTATTTCCAGGGAAGTATGAGAGGTAAAATGTTACATGTTCAGTGAAATTTAAAAACAGGAATTGGAAGGAAGAGGTTATTCCTTTGCAAGTTTTTAAAACATAATTCCATCCTTTCATTTATCTCAATGCCATGACTGTTAAACTGCAAGGAATCTTCTCTAATAATTGGTGAATAAATCTATATTCATCTTGATTCATACTGTAATCACATTAGTTTCTAGTATTTAAGTGACTAGACTAAATTTAGGATTTAAATTCTAAATGTTCTGTTGTACCCTAACAGCCGGATTATTTCAGCTGTTCCTTTGTGTGCACTTACAAGTGACCTGAAGGTTTAAGCCATTATATTCTAAGTGTAATAAGAAGTATAGCACACATACACATAGCTATGTATTATTGCTTTCTAAGATACAGCTATCTGTGTATACAGGTATATATCTACCTGTATAGATAGATAAAACATGGTGTAGTTAGTGATGTAGTAGGTTACATTATAATACGGTATAGTAATTGTGCACTATTTGGTGTTTTGCTTTAAATTATCTGGTTAACACTTCCCTAAATCATAAATGAAAACTTGAGCTCATCTCCCTAAAAGTTTGTTTTGGTCACATGTTGTATGAACTAAAGACACAACATGGCAAAAACTTCAGCAATTTCTCTAGTAAATACACTGGCAGCTAAGATTTATCACAACGGCAATATTCAGTTTTAACAGATTTTATTTTAAAGATTCCTAATAACCCAAAGGGCTTCAATTAATGATAAACATTAAGTCAGAATGAGGCAACATGCATTTTTTTTGGAAACCAAACAATAGGTTTATTTCTAGTTAAGAGGAAGTTAAGAATAAAATAACCTTATCAGCTCCACACTACCCTCCCTTCCTGGGCTGGGCAATGAGGTTGGAAAGATACTAGAGAATGCAGCCAAGTGATAAAGTGAGCTCAGGTTTCCCTCCAGGTACTGCCCAGGCACAGGTACATCAACCTCAGTACTACTGACACTTCTGGGCTGGATAATTCTTTGTTGGGGTAGGGTACTGTCTTATGCATTGCAGGATGGTTAGCAGCATCCTGGCCTCTCCTTGCTGGGTGCTAGTAGCACTCCTTCAATTGGGATAAGTAAAAATGTCACCAGACATTGCCAATGTCCCCTGGAAAGAGAGGAAGAAGGCAAAACTGCTCCAGCATAATCAGATTTGGATAAATGGTAAAGAAGTTAAAAATAAAATTAGTATTACTATTTATTAAGGAATTCCTGGTCCCTACACCATAAGGATAAGTGAAAACAAACAGATAAAGCATCAATTAAGCCATGAATTTTATGATGGAATATTAGATAAAATTTGAATTTTTAAAAATTTTTTCAGTGTTCCAAAATTCATTGTGCACGACACCCAGTGCTCCATGCAACAGGTGCCCTCCACAATACCCACCACTAGGATCACCCCCCCCAGCACCCCCCCAAAACCTCCCAGTTTGTCTCTCAGAGTTCACAGTCTCTCATGATTTATCTCCCCCTCTGATTTCCCCCAACAATTTGAATTAACATTTGTCTTAATCCAGAAAAGAGAATTTTCAGAATTCAAATTAAGGGAGGTTACCTGGTTGACTGCATCTGCCTTGTAGTTTCTGGATCCTCAAACATCTTCACAATTGGTTCTGTTTCTGCCTGAAGCTGTTTCAGTTGTGCAACAACTGTGGTTCTTTTTTCTCTCAAAGCTAATTAAAAATGCAAAGGAGTACTCTAATGTTAAACTATACTGCTCACAATAAGAATGTCTCTGGAAAATTTTCAAGTTATTTAAATTATGCATAAATTTATTTACCCCCAATATATTCATATGCCAGCAACACCAACTCAATAAGTCTCCCAGATCCTTTTTTTTTTTCTTTCTAGCAGTGCAAAGGCACATAAAGAGGGAATCTTCTTCTAACTCTTAAAGAAAACTGAGGAATATGCAGATACAGCATGGGGGAGGGGTGGCTGCTAAGGAACAATGATCTAATTCCACATTTCAGAAGCTTCATGTTTTTTTATTTGTTCTCACTGAATGTTCTCAGATGAATATTATCGCAGAGTTTCTGAACAGACTCGGACGGTTTACATATTACTATAGATTTTCAATTAGGCTGAATGGAATTTAAATCCAGTCAGTAATCTCTTTTCACTATAAATCTAATTCTGTAATCTCTCAAACCCAGTTCTAATTTCTTTTAACTGCATTATGAAGAGTCAGAGAAAACTTGCAGATAACCTACCCTGCAGGTGTGTTTTAAACTTTCACTAAGAAATAGTTAACTTTTTCATCACAAACTAAAATTTAAAGAGCTACTGTCATTTACTATAATTAAAAAAGGTGACAATATTTAGTGTAGTAATTTGTTATATATTAAGAAGTATTACTACAACAGCGTTTCTCAAACATAAAAGGGTATCTGTGATCAAATTTTGGAAAATGTCAATTTAAACAAAGTAAATTGTATTTCACTATTGAAAGCATTCTTAGAATTTTTTAAAATACCAGGTTCATAAGAGAAATAATACATTTTTCAAACTTACAGGAAAACTTTTTTTTTTTTTTTAAAGGAACATCTATTACCACAGAAAACAAGAATGTAGAAAACACCATACCAGAGTAGTTCTCCAATTTAAGTGCTGGGCCTCAGCCAACAGTTTCTGATTAAGTAGACCTGGGGTATGACCCCAAAATTTGCATTTCTAACAAGCTCCCCAGGTGCACTGATGATCTGATACTGGGAACAATACTTTTTTTTAAAAAATATTTTATTTATTTGATAGAGAGATCACAAGTAGGCAGAGAGGCAGGCAGAGAGAGAGAGAGAGAGAGAGAGAGAGAGAGGAGGAAGCAGGCTCCCTGCTTAGCAGAGAGCCTGATGTGGGACTCGATCCCAGGACCTTGAGATCATGACCTGAGCTGAAGGCAGAGGCTTAACCCACTGAGCCACCCAGGCGCCCTGGGAACAATACTTTTGAGAACCTTGGCTCTACCCAGATGCTTCCAGATGAAAAGAAGTCTCTAAGGCATACAGATACTAACTGAAAAAGTTAGCAGGCCAAAAGCAACAACATTCTCAGATCATTTCTAAGGAGACAATCTGATTCATAAGCCCAATTCTGATGTTATATACTATGAACTGAACATATTTGAAAATCACGTATTAAAGAAGTTTCAGACCTTCTGTGGTGAGAAAATAATATACTTTAGATGACATGTAACCTTCACATTAACTTTCATTCACAGAACTTTAAACCACTCGAATAGTTATTAAAGATTAAAGACTTTTGACTAAAGCTCTTTTATAAATCATAAAACTTTAACACACATCCTCAGTTCATGACAGAAGCTGACAAAACTTACCATGTGGAATATCATCAGAATAAAGGTTTTTGTATACGTCCATAGCAAAGTCTACCATGTTGGTATCACTAAGGAGATCCAATTTCCCTTGTAATAATTCTTTTTCATTATATATCTGCAAGAGAAAATTACGTTCTAACGAGTATGCTGAAGTTCTCCCAAACAAACTGGTAAACCACACCAACTCTACCGACAGGCACATGTAGTTGTTTTCTTGCCACACCAGGTAATTAGGAATCAACTAAATTTTTTTATCTTCTCACCATCTCACATCCACATGATAGGTACTCATGTCTCCTCGGGTGGCCTTTTGTCTACCCCCATATATATTTTTCACTAAATCATCTGAATCCTTTATAATCCTTTCCCATCCATACCACTGAAACAGAACTAGCACCCATTCTCTAAGTCAACCATGTCATACCAGGTTTTTGCAAGGACGTCAGGAAACAATTTAACCTACAGGTCAAGGACCAAATAGATACACCAGCAAACTCACATAAATGTGAAGTTTAGGGCAATGAGCAATATGTAAGGATCCTATACAACAGTATTCAAGGAGATAGTAACCAAAATTTAAAAAAAAATTTTTTTTAAATATGCAGTCATCAGGATAAAACTTCAGCAAATGATTTGCATACTAAATCCAATTTTGTCAAGGAAAGAAAAATGTAGGAAGATTCCACATTTCAAGCCTGTGAAAAGATGAAGGTGATCAAATGGTATAGCCATGAGATCAAAACTGAATCTTCCAAACTCTACAAAGAACTCCAACAAAATAGTAAGAAAAGAGAGAACTGAAAATGGCTATAAAATTTTAATAGCCACTTTACAAGAGTATAACCAAAAAGCCAACAAACACCAAATATCTCAACTTCATTCATTATACAGAAAATGCAAATTAAGCCACATTAAAAATACAAACAAAAAAAAAAAAAAAAAGGCAATACCAGTGTTGATGTAGATTTAGAGTAACTGAACACTTACTCTTCTGGCAGAAGTACAACTGCTTTGGAAAACTGTTTTCATCTCCTAAAATCAAAAATACTTTTTGACCCAGTAATTCTGCTCCTTCATGCCCAAGAGAAATGGGTGCAAATATTCAAAGGGCATTTCCAAGAATGTTCATGGCAGTACTACTTGTAATAGCCAAGTTTATCAACATTAGAATGGTTAAACTGTAATATACTCTTATAACAGATTAACATTCAGCATTCGAATTAAAGAACTAGTTATCCTACCAACTGGGATGACTCTCAGAATGTTGAATAAAAGAAGTCATACAAAGCAGTACAATGCTTAATTTCATATACGTAAAATCAAAACCAGGCAAAACTATTCTAGATCAGACTAGCGCTTACCTTTGGGAGGTGTGAGTAGTGACTAAGAGGGATCAGGGGAAGGTTTTTAGGATATTTGTAATGTTTCATTTATTGATCTGGATGGTGATCAAATAAGTGGGTTCACTCTGAAAAAAGGTGCTTATATTTGGCACTTTTCTGTATGAATGTTATATTTGATAAAAAGTTTACTTAAAGGGACGCCTGGGTGGCTCAGATGGTTAAGCGGCTGCCTTCGGCTCAGGTCATGATCCCAGCGTCCTGGGATAGAGTCCCACATCGGGCTCCTTGCTCGGCAGGGAGCCTGCTTCTCCCTCTGCCTCTGCCTGCCACTCTGTCTGCCTGTGCTCACTCTCTCTCTCTGACAAATAAATAAATTAAAAAAAAAAAAGTTTACTTAAAAAAAAAATTGAGGCTTCCTTTCAGTGTACCCTATAGAAACCTAATCTTGTGAAAACATCTTTCCCTAGCATGCCAACCTCCTCTTGCCACCCCATTAATAGCTTTTAATTTGTATGGTCTCTTATCTATTGTAGATTCAAAGCCCTGCTCCTCAGCCATCAGATCTTACTGGCCTCTTAAATCCGTAGCTGCTTATTATCACCTTCCCTAAATTCTGCCTTATACCCATACTTACTCTGTAAAGGGCAGATAGTTAATATTCTAGACTTTTGAACTAGGAGGCAAAAATCTAGGAAACTAGGGGCACCTGAGTGGTCAGTTGAGCAAACGGACTCATTGTTTCAGCTCAGGTCATTATCTCAGGGTTCTGGGATTGAGCTCCACATGGGGTTCTACACTCAGCAGGGAGTCTGAGATTTTCTCTCTCCCTCTGACTCTGCTCTCCCCCACCACAAGTGCACTCTTGCAAGCTCTCTCTCTAAAATAAACAAGTCTTTAAAAAACAAAACAAAACCCAAGATAGTCTAAGTACTATAAGAGTTATAACATTTCCTTTTCTTTTTGAAGCAAAAAATAATGGACTAAACTTTTTTGTAAAAGAGATCTACTCATGGAAGTATGAAATTTGGGGGGTGGGTGGGAATTATTTCACTTAATTGGGGTACAAAGTTAGTGTTCTATAATTGAAACTGTTTGCAAATGTTCATCAGTTAAAAATTATTTTTAGGGGCACGTGGGTGGCTCAGTCAGTTAAGCGTCTGCCTTCGACTCAGGTCATGATCCCAGGGTTCTGGGATCAAGTCCCACATCGGACTCCTTGCTCAGCAGGGAGCTTGCTTCTCCCTCTGCTTCTGCCTGCCACTCTGTCTGCCTGTGCTCACTCTCTCTGACAAATAAATAAGATCTTAAAAAAAAAAAAAAAAAAAGAAAGAAACTCAAGTCTTAAAATTTCCCACAACTTTCCACAACTTCCATTTAGTACCTCATCTCTAAGATTTCAACTTAAATTCATCATCTCTTTCACCATTACCATTAAAGTGCTTCATTACACCCTCTGTTCTTTTTAATTTTTAAATCCCCCTTTTTGGTTGTCATTTACCACATTAGATCCATTTTTAGCTATTTCAAAGATCTTCTCATTAGTAGTATCATTGAGTCCATCCATTTTCTCCAAATAAACACAATTCAATGTCAATCTTTATTTCTGGAAAAAAGTTGTCTGTCTTCTATGTTCTGGCTAGGGACGACTATAAAATGTTTCAGAAACAGGCAATAATGCTATTTAATCACATCTGTCCTTTTCTTTGCTAATAAGTAATCTCTAAATGACATGTAAGTCTACCTCCAAACATTTCTACACTACTTAAATAACCTTCCACTGCCCCTATCACTTACAGAGTGATTGTCATCAACTCTTACAAATGTATAATTTTCAATCTCAGCTGGGCCATCCACACTTCCCAATCCTTATACTTTGGTCAGTTTTTTCAGTCCCTATTTCCATTCCTTATCTCACTCTACTCTCATACAGGATGGCCTAGCCTCCTAATGGAAAATATTCAGGAATACTTGCTTTGTTCCAGAAGGCTAAGTGCTTTATATGCATTATCTCATGTAATTTTTCTAACCCTATAAGATTTGTGGCAGTATCAACACTTTACGCATGAGACAGGCTTAATTAAAATAAAAAAAAAAACCAGCTCTGAAGTACAGAGATAGTAAATAATCATTAAAAGCCTTTACACCCCTCTATTTTACAGCTAAGGACACAACAGAAAACCAAACAAAGATCCAGCTCTCATAGAGCTTACATTATCCAGCATATTACAAATATATCAAATTGTTAACTCTTAGGAATCATGATCGCTGTCTCCATCCTAACCATCTAAAACTCAACTTAAAACCTATCCTCAAAGTCCTTTTTGCCCACCGAATAGAATCTCCAATTTTGATAGCACTCTGCCTCTGCCCCTACTTCTCTGACTTTTTTTTTTTTTTTTTTTTTGCCTCATATGTAATTATAGACCTTTACCTCCTCTAACGGAAAGGTAAGTTTTTCAGGGGTGAGATGTCTGAGTTTTATCCTGGATTTAACACAATGCCATGACAGGCCTATACTTAGTAACTGCTAAGTAAATCTGTCTTCCTCTTGGTGTATTCCAGCCATTTTACCAACATTATCTACAAAGAGACAAGTACTGAGAAGTTATTTTCCACCGATTCTCAGCTGCCCTTCATAGTTTTGGTCTTACCCTATGAAAACCAATTTACACTCACATATTCCTTCCTGTTATGTATCTGCCTTGTAAGACAAAAGTATAAAGAACACAGTACAAGAATATGAACTTTGGCTGATTTAGAAGCATTTCTACAAGTAGCTGATAAACGATTTCAAATATGGCATTTTTCTATTCCCTGATCTTTGGTGAATTATCCTCACACATCCAGAAAAGGAAAAAAGGCAGAATGTACTGTTTTATGCAAGCTCTAAAATACAGGTGTAAGTACATCCTACGTAAGGAGGAATTAAAAAAAAAAAAAAAAAGTCTCATGACAAAGGTTTATATTGCTTTATTTTTACATTCCTGAAATTTATTGAAAATAAACTGTGCTTGTTCCCTACCATCACAACTTTAGAATCCCGTTATGTGTTTAGAAAAGGAGAAGATAAATTTGAAGATTAAACCCGTCTAATGAAAAGTAACTTCCAGGAAGATCTGACGTTATCAAAACAATTTAATGTTTATTTGCAGAGCTTTTCTGTTTTACTGATGAGCCATAAATCCACTCCCCAAATTTAGAGTTCCCTAAGTAGGCTTATGTTGTAACCTGCTTTCAGATACAGAATTCATTTACTTTTCTGGCCAATAATCGAATCCCTTCATCATAGCAACATTATTATAATTACTAAAACGTATCAACTTCCCAACAAATTCAAGGTATAACTAAGCCCAGTATTTCAAAACTTTCAGGATTGAGACGTTTTGAAATGAGGTACCAGAAACCACAGGCTAATTCAAGGTATCTTGAGTAGCTAAATGAAAGTTAACCTTCATGTTACTCGAAGTCTGTATACACCGGAAAACCACTTTTAAGTTAAAAAAAAAAAAAAAAGTTGCCCAGGTGTTTTTTGTTTTTTGTTTTTTTTTTCTTTTTGGAGAGGGGATGGGGGGGGCGTCCGCATCCGACAAAATATGCCACGCTTCTGGAAAGTGGCTACTTGCCGAAAAACCAGGAAAACTCTCTGCGAAGAATTCACAACTTAATGTAAATTAAAATACTAGGTACTTAAGTGTAAGAAAATTATTCCAAATATCGGCAAATAAAAACAAAGGCAAGCACACCCTTCCCACAGTTCCGGAAAGAGCAAACAAGATCTGTAACATTCCAATTTGCTTTTTTGAAGCGAGCGTTACTGCAGGGAAGCGACGAATAGTTGGTCAACTTGCGAGAGGAACTGACGCGGAAGTCCCTCTGGCACTGTCACCTCCAGTAGTGAAGCAGAGACCTCTTTCTCCCCTAAGTTGCCTGCTGTCCCCTCACTTCTCATCACAACCAAATTCTGCGGTGCTAATTAACTGGGACGGTGCTAAACTACCAGCACATCCTTACTCCCAAACGCAGGACCAAGCTCGTGGCCGCCTCACACGTGTATCAGGCCTACCGCTATCGCCACCGCCTCTAGGCCTCGCCCCGCGCCTCATACGCTCCCACGCCTTCCTCGTGGTCAAAGCCCCCCTCACCTCTTTTACGGAGAGAAACTCGAGCAACGGAAAGACTAGATGCCGATCCAAAAAGTGCGCGATGCGAGTGGTCAAGTCGTACTCCGCCATCTTGCCAAGTAAAAAGAGAGTCTGCCCACTAAAACTTTATTGACAGCGCCGACAAAAGAACAAACAGGTCCGTGTTGCGCAGGCGCAGTGGTTAAACACATCAAGGGTAAGGGGTGGGGTTCAGCGCGAAGCGCTCAGAGAACAACGGCGCATGCGTGCGGGTCCTCCCTTTGGGCAACTCTGGGATTGGGCGGAGCCTCGGGCGTAAATTGTTTGCAAGTTTGCCGGTACCTATTATCCGCTCGGCTAATAAATTTTGCAAAAATCTGAGAATTGACTGCTAAGGGATAGTCGGTTACATTGGGATGCGGCAGAAGACGAGATAATGAATCCCTTGCTCTCCGGAAAGTTGCGTGGAAGGAATTCCTGAGGTTTTATTTGGCATATAGTGATCGTTTTTAATCTTTTGTTAAATTAAGGTGGACGGGTTTCTAGGCGGGAAACAAGTAATTATCGATTATGGTAAGAGCCATAATTGGGTGGGGGTGGTCGGGCTGGGCCTATTTAGAGGGGGTAGAGAAGAAACTCAGAATAACAATATAAGGGAGAGTTGTAGTGACAGAAGCGGCTAAAATCGGAGCCAGGGTAAAACCAGGGCTGGTGGATGGCTTAGCAAACAAAAAGGTCACGAGACAGGAAAGGACTTGGTATATTCCAAAAGCTAAATATCCTGTGTGACTAGAGAGTGAGATGAAAGACGTTGAGAAGGGCCCGGTCATGATTAAGGTAAGGAGCGTGGATTTTATTTGAAGTGCTCTGAAGTCTCCTTTGCTAGTCCGGTTTCGTCTTTCAGGCCTCTTCATTTTGGACTGCCTCAGGCCCTTGGACCTTTTCTCTATGTACGTCAATACCGTAGGTGATACCATTCAACCTGGGGGCTTTAAGTGTAGTCTGTACATTGACAACTTCCAAATTATAAACCAATACAGAATATTAACCGCAGACGCACATATATCTAGCAGGCTACTCAATATCTCAACATTAACACGTCCAAAACCAAACTCCCCCATATAGGTCATCGAAACCTGCCCTTTTTGTACTCTCTCCATCTCAGTGAATGCTAGTTCCCTCTGCCCAGTTGCTCATACCCAAAACCTTGGAATCATCTTTGACTTTTTCTGTTACACTGTGTACTGAATTCACCAACAAACCCTTTGGCTTTAACATCTGAAGCATATCTGGATCCAATCAGTTCACACACTACCTCCAAAGTCCCTAGTCCAAACCATCATCCTATCTTGCATTGATTTTTGGAGTAGCTTCTTCATTAATTACCTTGCTTCCCCTCTCTTCCACCTGTGATTTATTCTCACAGAGCCGCCAGCGTGACTTTTAAAACTTAAATATGCTTGAGACTATCCACGCCTCGTTATCTCATACTGACCTCATCTTCATCTCTTCTTGTTCACTCCGCCCCAGCCCTAAGCAACACTTTTTCTGACCCTATAGATTTCCCTATTTAGGACTTTCATATGAATGGAATCGTATAATATGTGGCCTTGTCTGTCTGACTTTTTTCACTTTGCATAATATTTTCAAAATTCATTCAAGTTGTAGCATTTCATTTCTTTTCATGGCCAGATAATATTATATGGCTATACCACATACGGTTTACCCATTCATCCACGAATGGATATTTGGGTCGTTCTCTCTTTTGGCTACTATGGATAATGCTGCTGTAAACATCTGTGTACAAATTTTTGTGTGGACATACGTTTTCAGTTTTCATGGTTATATATCCAAAGATGGAATTGGTGGGCTATATGGCAACTATGTTTAATCACCTGAGGAACTGCCAGACTATACTATCATTTTGCAAGATGTTAACACTGGGGGAAATTGCATAAAGGATACGCAGGATCTTACAAGTGCCTGTGAATCTACTATCTCAGAATTAAGTTTCAGTTAAAAAAATGATTCCTAGATTTTGGGCATAAGAAACTGGGTTCCCACTGGTGACTCGTAGATGGGGGGAGAATGATAAAGGAATAGGTATGGGTGCTAAAATCAGGAATTCTGTTTCAGACAGAATAAGATCCCTATTAGATATCCAAGTGGTGATGTGTAGTATGCAAATTGAGATACTATTCTTGATCAGTTGATATAGTTGTTACCACTTACCATGCATGTAACCTTGTACAGTAGGACTCCCCCCCCCCCCCGCCTTATCCATAGCAGGCACTTTCCAAGACCCCTAGTGGATGCCTGAAACCAAGGACAGTACAGAACCTTATATATATTATGCTTTTGCCCATACATACATACTTAAGATAAAATTTAAATTATAAATTAGGTACAAAGTTTCCTGGAAGCACAGAAAGTAAAGTTGTAATAGAATATAGACAGGAAAAGAGAAAGTTAAAGAAATAGCAGCCAAGGCTTCCAGCACAAGTGAACTGGAGCAGAAGAAGAAAGCAAGCAGGTACAGTATGGAAACTTGACAAAAAAGGAACAGAGGACATTTTTGAGAAGCAGAGAGAAATAAGATGCAATTCAGTTTGATTAACATTTTGAAATTTTTACCATATGGAAGGTATTAAGCTAAGTGTTGATGGGAATATATAATCAGTAAAAGCTAGATAGGAGCTTTCAAACTAATAGGTGGCAATTGTTTATTCATTCTGTATAAATCAAATACAATGTTCTAGGTCCTGGGAATATAAAAACAGAGTACCTTCTCTAAAGAAGTTTATATTCAAGGGGGAGGCGATGGATACAAACAGATAAATACATACTTTGTCCAGTGGTGATGAATACTATGAAGAACAATATGCAAGGCAGAAGTTAGACAATTGTGGAGAAAGACTTACTTTCTTAATTAAAAAGGTTTATATAATGTGATTAGGAAAGGCCTCTCTGGTAAAGTAGAGTATGAAAAGAGACCTGAAGAAAGTAGGGAACCTGTGGCTCTCTAGAGGAGAAAAATTCCAGGTAAAGGAATATTAAGTATACAAGTACTGAAGCAAAACTGAATGAGGTAGGAAGCTGCTGGAGAGTTATGAACAGAGAAGTCACATAATCATAGTTATGCTTTAAAAAGACCACTTCAGGGGCTCAGTCCACTAAGCATCTGCCTTTGGCTCAAGTCATGATCTTGGAGTCCTGGGATCAAATTTCTCTCTCTCTCTCTCTCTCAAATAAATAAATAAAATCTTAAAAAAGTAATATAAAGACCACTTCAAACGTTGAGGGCTAGGGGTGTCAAGCATATACATAGAGAAACCAGTTAAGAGACTATTGAAATAATTCAAGCACGAGATGATGGTGGCTTAGAAAAGAGTGATAGCATTTGAAAAAGTTGTGCACAGTAACAAAATTCTGAATATATTTTAAATGCAGAGCTATCAGTCAAATAAATAAAATCTTTAAATGCAGAGCTATCAAAATTTGCTAATGGATTAGATGAGAAAAAGAAGGGTCAAAGATGACACCACGGTCTAGAAGAACTGAGAGGTCATTTACTAAAATGAGGAAGGGTGTGATAGATGCAGGTTTTAGAGGAGAGAAGTCAAGAGTTTAGTTTTGGCCATACTATGTTTTGGATGCCCATTAGACATCTAAATACAACTGATTAGGCAGTGGTGTATAGGAATCTGGAATTAGGAGATAGGTAAAAGCTGGAGACAAAACTAGATCTTGTTAACCTATTGATGAAATTTATAAACGTGTGACTGGACGAGATCAGAGTATGAGAGTGTTTGGAAGGAAGGCTAAATCTTAGGCACTTCAATTTATAAAGGTTGGGACAACTTAAATCAAGTAAAAAAGCTAGAGAAGGATGGGCCAGCAGGTGGTGGAGAGAAGAGGAGAAGCAAGAAAGTGGTGTCCCAGGCCCCCCAGGAAGAGAGTGGTTCAAGCACCAAAGAGCAAAGAACTATGTCAGTTGGTGCTGTTGGTTCAAGAAGACAACTGAGTATTGTCCTTTGGCTTTCAAAAATATGCAGGTTATTGTTGATCTTGATAAAAACAGTTTCAGTGAGTAGCAGATGAAAGCTTACTTTGTGCAAGCTCAAAAGATGGGAGAAAAAGTGAAACAACATATATAAACATATCCTTTGAGGAATTTTACCAGAAAGGAAGGCAGTGAAATAGAGCTATAGATGTGCAGTCTAGGGAAGGTGTTTTCAAAGTTGAGTGTACACTGATTGAAATGATATAATAGTTCTGTATATAACCATAATGGGAAGATAGAGTATTAGCAGAAACTGTAGGGAATATGAAAAGAGCATGGGTCCCAGTCAGGTTGATCCCAGAGATTGATTCTCAGTGGGAGTAGAGAGAATGGAGAAATCTTGGTGGGTTGGATATCTTTTGTATTTGGACCGCTGACTTTTTACAACAGCTATGGAAGAGAGCCTTGCAGGTGACTGAGGAACAATTTGAGCATTGTATGTAGAGATACAAAAACAGGAAAATGGAAGAAATATTTGAGAAAGAGAGCTTGGGAAGCTGTCTTTCTTGGGAAGATTGAAGACTAGGGGAGGATATGCCAGAAAATAAGACAGGGGTCAAATAGTAGAAAGCTTATATGAGGAATTTGAAATTTATCTGAGGTCATGAGGAACCTTAAAGTATTTTTGAGTATGAAAGTGAATAATTCTGTGTTTCAGGAAGGTAATTCTGACAGTTGTGTGGACCGTGGATTAGATAGTGAAATACAGCCAGACTGTAGAAGGTCTTCAAAACTAGACTGGGAAACTTGGATTTGATCAGATAGGAAATGGGAGCCACTCATTAAGTTCTTAAATAATAATAATAATAATAATAATAATAATAATAATAATAATAAAAAGCTTAAAAAATGAAGACAGTGGTGTTTTGTCCTTTAAAATTAAACTAGAAATGATTTACAAGTTGGATTAAAGTGGTGACAGATTGGAAACTCTGTTGATCTGCCTGGCTTTTCCCCTGGAATTTTCCTTGCTGGTTTATGAAAATATCTTGTTTCTTTTTATAAGAGATTTAGCCCCAAATATGGAAAATCTGACTTTCTTGCTTTAGTCTCTTCCTAGTGTTTTAGATAACAAGAGATATTACAGAAGAACAGGCAAGGCCTCACCTGGTACTCAGTGGTATTTGGTTCTCATTCATTTATTAGATATTGATTAAATACTTTACATTGGCTATCACCAAGTCAGGCTCTAGGGAAACAACAACAAAAAAAAGAAACCAATCTCAGCCCACAAGGAGCTTATAGTTAATGGGTGGTAGCAGGTGTGCAAAATGTAAAAGAATCGTGGCATAGCGTGAGAGAGTCCATGCACAGAGGGCTCTTGGGGGTCCAAGGGAGGGAATGATTTGCTGCCAGAGGAAGTTGCAGCTTCATGAGGAAGGTAGTGTTTGACTACCTCTATCTGAATAGATGTAGCTAAGAAAAGAGGAAAGAATATTTCAGACAGAGAGAAAACCAGGAACACAGGCTTGGCCTTGAAAAAAACCTTAGCGTGATCAAAGATCACATTGGGAAGGTCTTTATGCCTAGAGGGTGCCATGTGTGATGTTGAGTGGCAGAACGTGAGTCTGCATTGAGGGATCATGGCAAAAATGTCAAGGGCACTGAGGATTTTGCTATTCAGTTCGAATTCTAGCTTGCAGACCAGTCTTCCTGATAACTCTTTCAAAATCTCCCTTCAACACATCCTCTTCCTCTTCCTTTCTAGTTCAGTCCCTGAACATCTCACATATAGATTACTGGAAAGTCTTTCAGAGGTTCTTATTGCCCCAGATCCTGCACTTATTAACCTGTACTCCCTCTACTGTCTGGAGGACTTAAATATACATCTAACTTTACTATGAACTGAATTGTGCCCCCCAACTATCAAAATTCATATGTTGAAATCCTAACCGATCGCAGCTTAGAATGTAACTGTATTTGGAGATAGGGTCTTTAAAGCGAGTCATTAGGGCACCTGGTTAAGTGCAGTTGGTTAAGCATCTGCCTTTGGTTCAGGTCATGATCCCAGGGTCCTGGAGTCCAGTGCTGTGGCTGGCTCCCTGCTCAGCAGGGAGTCTGCATCTCCCTCTGCCCCTCCCCCCTGCTCATGAGTGCGCACAGTCTCTGTTTCTCCTTAATAAACAAATAAATAATTTAAAAAATAAATTTTTTTCAAGATTTTATTTATTTGACAGACAGATCACAAGTAGGCAGAGAGGCAGGCAGAGAGAGAGAGGGGAGGAAGCAGGCTCCCTGCTGAGCAGAGAGCCTGATGCAGGGCTCAATCCCAGGACCCTGAGATCATGACCTGAGCCGAAGGCAGAGGCTTTAACCCACTGAGCCACCCAGGCGCCCCTAAAAAAATAAATTAAAAAATAAAAATTAAAGGGGATAATTAAATTAAAATTAGGTCGTTCATTGGACCCTAATCAAACATGACTCATGTCCACATAAGACGAGGAGATTAAGATACATACATGTACAGAGGAAAGACCACGTGAAGAGACAGAGAGAAAAATGGCCATTACAAACCAAGAAGAGAGGCCTTTTTTTTCTTTTTTAAGATTTTATTTATTTATTTGACAGGCAGAGATCACAAGTAGGCAGAGAGAGAGAGGAGGAAGAAGCAGGCTCCCCACCGAGCAGAGAGCCCGACATGGGGCTCGATCCCAGGACCCTGGGATCAGGACCCAAGCCGAAGGCAGAGGCCCCAATCCACTGAGCCACCCAGGTGCCCCAAGAGAGGCCTTTAAAGAACTCTGCCAACACCTTGAACTTGGACTTCTAGCCTGTTATTAAGCCACCCAAACATTATGGCAGCCCTAACACACTAATACACTTTGCACTTCCTATTTCATATAGTAAAAGTCAAAACTTCTTAGCATACTATATCAAGTTCTTTAGAAACTTATCTCTTCAGAACCTTGTGCCTTTCCATGCTAAGTTCTGCTCAAACCACCAAGTTTATTGTTTTTCTACATTAAGAAGGAAGAAAGATCCCAAATAAACAACCTAACCCTACACCTAAAGGAACTAAAGAAGAACATGCCCAAAGTTAGTATAAGAAAGAAAATAATAAAGAACAGAACAGAAATAAATGAAGTTAAGAACAAACATTAATAAACAGATTAACCAAATGAAGAGTTGTTTCTTTGAAAAGATAAACAAAATTGATAACTCTAGCTAGCCTAACCAAGGAACAAAAACAAAGGATGCAGATCAACAAAATTATAAATGAAAAAGATATCACAACTGGTACTAACAGAAACACTAAGGATCATAAGAGGCTCCTAGAACAACTAAACACAAACTGGACAACCTACAGGAAATGGAAAACAAATTCTTAGAAACATACAACTTACCAAGACTGAATCAGGAAGAAACAGAAAATCTGAATAGACAATTACTTGTAAGGAGATTGAATCAGTAACAAAAAAATCTCCCAATGAAGAGAAGCCCAGGAACAAGTGGTTTCACTGGTGGTTTTTACTATTGGAGTAAGAATTAACACCAACGTTTCCAAAATAGCAAAGAGGAAGGAACACTCCCAAGCTCATTTTATGAGGCCAGTGTTATCCTGATAACAAAACCAGAAAAGGATATGACTAGAAAAGAAAACTACAGGCCAATATAGATGGAAATACTCTCAATAAAATACTAGCAAACTGAATTCAGCAGCACATTAAAAGGATCATTCACAGGGCACCTGGGTGGCTCAGTGGGTTAAAGCCTCTGCCTTCAGCTCAGGTCATGATCCCAGGGTCCTGGGATCAAGCCCCGCATCAGGCTCTCTGCTCAGCAGGGAGCTTGCTTCCCTTCCTCTCTCTGCCTGTCTCTGCCTGCTTGTGATCTCTGTCTGTCAAATAAATAAATAAAATCTTTTAAAAAAAAGGATCATTCACTATGCTCAGTGGGATTTATCCCTGGGATGCAAGGATGGTCCAACATATGCAAGTCAATCAGTGTGATACAGCACACTAATAGAATGAAAAAATAATCATATCATCTCAATAGACAAAGTGTGTCTATTACACATCCACATCTAGGTGTTTTTTAAGTCTTTTTTTCCCCAATATAATTATTTGACAAAATTCAACAACCATTTATGATAAAAGCTCTTAATAATTTTGCTATAAAGGAGCACATCTCAATATAATAAAGGGCATGTACGACAAGCTGAAAACTAACATCATGGTGGTGAAAGGCTGAAAGCTTTTTCTCTTGGATCAGGAACAAGACGTGTGTCCACTCTCACCACTCCTATCCTAGTCCTGGAAGTCCTACCTAGAGCAATCAAGCAAGGAAAAGAAATAATAGATACTAGAATTGGAAAGGAAGAAGTAAAATTGTCTCTCTTTGCAGATGATGTGGTTTTATATAGAGAAAATCCCTAAGACTCAACCCAGAACTCTTAAGGTCTAATCAGTGAATTCAGTAAAGTTGCAGGATACAAAATTAACATATAAAAATCAGTAGTGTTCCTATACACTAACAACAAATTTTCCAGAAAAAAAAAGAAATCAATTACATTTACAATAGCATCAAAAATAAAATACTCAGGAATAATTTTAACCAACAAAGTGAAAAATCACTACTCTGAAAACTACAGGACATTGGTGAAAGAAATCAAAGAAGATACAAATAAATGGAAATGTGTTTCATGTTGAATAAAAAGAATAAAAGAATATTGGGGCATCTAGGTGGCTCATTCAGTTAAGCTTCCGATTTTTGCTTTAGACTCGGGTCATAATCTCAGGGTCGTGAGATCAAGCCCCGTGTTGGGCTTGCACAGAATGTGGAACCTACATAAGAGTCTCTCCCTCTCCTCTGGCCTTCTCCCCCATCAAAAAAAGAATTAATATTGTTAAAATATCAATACTGCCAAAGCCATCTATAGATTCAATGCAATCCCAATCAAGATCCCAATGGAATCTTCTACTTTCTACAGAAGTAAGGAAAAACCTAAAATGTATGTGGAACCAGACATGTCATTGTTTCATTACTTTCTCTCCAGCAGGTCATTCAAACTAAAATGCCCTTCTGCCCCCTCCCACCTCATTGTCTACCTTTTCACTTTATATATATATATATATATATATATATATATATATATATATATATATATATATATATAATATTTAATTATTAATATCATTAATATTATTTATATTATTATATTAATATTAATTATAATATTATTTATTAATATTATATATTATATTATATATTATAATTAATATATGTAATATATTAATTATATTTATTATTTATTTATATGTATTATATATTATTATAAATTATATATGAATTATATAAATTATTATAAATATATAATAAAAATTATATATATAATTAATTATATATTATATATAAATAATATTAATTATATTAATAAATAATATTAATATGATTAATATTAATAATATTAAATATAAATAATTAAATAAATATATAATTTTAAAAAACTATATATATATATAGTTTTTTTTTTAATTTTGACAGACAGAGATCACAAGTAGTCAGAGAGGCAGGTAGAGAGAGAAGGGGAACCAGGCTCCTTGTCTAGCAGAGAAGCAGAGAACCGGATGCAGGGCTCGATCCCAGAACCCTGAGATCATGACTTGAGTGGAAGGCAGAGACTTTAACCCACTGAGCTACCCAGATGACCCTACCTTTTCACTTTTTAAGTCCCAAATGAATCATCGTCTTTCCCATTCCATGTTTCCTACTAGTGGGGCATATCTGAAGTAATCAGTCTCTCTGCTCCATTTCTACTGGCAACAAACTTTCATCTCAGCCTATAACAGTCTAGCTCACTTTTTCTTTTTTTACATATTTTTTTCCTCCTTCTATACTAAAGACTATGTGTATATAAGGACTTGAGTATAAGGACCATGAATATCTGTCTTTATAGTCCGCATTCCTGTCTTAGTACCTGGCACATAACAAGTACTCAGTAGCTGCTATGGAAATGAATAAATGTGTGTAGAGCCTGGATATCCAGACCTACATGTTCTTGGAAGAAATTCAGCCGTATTTTGGAATAGTTTAATAAATACCTATCACTACTATAGGGGACACATATTTTTTAAGATGCTTTTGTGATTTAATAACTTATTTAATAGCTCTCTTAGGTATTTATTAATAACACTAAATAACATTATAATCCAGTTACCCCTTTTATATTCTGCATGCAGATGCCTATTGCATTTTCTTTAAAGATTTTGTTTATTTGAGAGAGAGAGAAAGAGAGAATGAGTTGTGGGAAGGGGACGAGGGTGAGAGAGAGAGAGAAGCAGACTACGTGCTAAGCAGGAAGCCCAATGAGGGGCTCCATCCCAGGACCCAGAGATGATGACCTGAGCCTAAGGCAGATGCTTAACCAGCTGAGCCACCCAGGAGCCCCCCCGCCTATTGCATTTTACTGTCTGCCTTCTTTAGTTATATTTCCCGTTCATTTATTCAAAACACATTTGTTCCTATTTTGTGCCAGACACAGTGCTAGATTCTGTGGGTTAAAAAAAGAAAAAAAGACTAAAATGCTGTTTCTTTTCAAAGGAACTCATAGGTAGAAGGGACATAGACATAAACCAGTAGTTATACTTCAGCGTGGTCAGTGCAATGATAGAAATGTACATGAGGAATTAATGGACTAGTTTCATTAGATTGAAAGCACAGATACATCTTGCATCTAGGTGTTAAGCCCCCTCCCCCCCCCCAAAATAATTATTGCTTCTTGGAGTGTGTATCTGCAGAAGATAACTTTTTCTTGACCTTATTCTCTTGCACTGGAGGAACCTTCTTGTAACTCCTTAAGTACTAATTCCACCCAATGCCTGTGTGAGAATTTCCAGAAGCCTCTGTCCTGCCGTCATCCTCATTAAAGTATCAGAGAGAAAAGGCGCCTTTGGAGGACTTGAATCCCCTTCTTTCTTCACTTACCACCTCATATAAAGCTAGGATTGACAGCTAATTCTATTCTACTCTGAGACCTTGAAATAAGAACAGTGAAGGATATTAGGCAAAGGGAACCATCACTGCTCTTATCTGTCTCCAACACCAGGACTGGAATGTGACTACCCCATTCTTGAGGCAAGTAGCAATTACCAGTAGTTGGGAGTATTTCAGAGGAATCTGAAAGAATTGTGATGAATCTAAAAGAGTTGACAAGCTAATATAAGCCATTAGCCACTTCAAAACATAATTAAAATACCCATGTATCTGTTCAAATACTTCTAATTCTGTGTGTCTTTTATAGAATATTCTGTGTTGGTATTATCTGTCTTTAAAAATTCCTGCAGTCCAAATAAATGCTTACTGCTTGATTACCAGACCAATGTGGTTGGTTAACATATTAACCGATAGAAATAGGTACTGAAATGCAGTACAGGTTTCTGAAAATGACATTTGCCATTTGAACACATTCTCTTATATGATAACAACCAGCTCCAATTATCTGGCTAAAAGTCCTATTTAGCATTTATTTGGAAATCTTGATGCAAAAAATGTGGGCTCCTTAAGAAAACAATTTTTAAATGAAGTTTCCATGTTACTCTAAGTCATATATCTCAGGCAATGCTGGGATCTACTGGCTATGAAGGCACTAAGCTAGTACTGCATGCAAGTCCAGTTACTGCTGATCTAGCCAAAAAATAAAAAGTAAATATTGAGATCCTGTAGGGAGCCAGGCAGAATTTTTAGCCTGAAACCCAAACAAGAAAATACAGTTTTCCAGGGACTCCAGCTCCCCAAGCAGAAGAGTTAAGTAGAAGAACAGTAACACTGTTCATACTTGTGGTATACCCTTTGCCATATGTATTTACTTCATCTGTTTACATGTCTGTCCCTTCCACTGAACTATGAGTTCTACAAAGTCAGGAATGAGGCATATTTATGTCTATATCCATGTACCTTTTGGAGGAAATAAAGAAAAGTGGGGGAGGGGGGTCCTGGAGGTAGCCCTGAAGGAGAATAATAAGAGGGATTCATTGGAAGGCATTTAAATATTTTAATATTATCAAACTAACCAGATGATAAGAGACTATGGATACCCTTAGTGAAGGTTTCCCTGATTTTCTCATTTAGAACAGCTTCTCCAGCATTTCAACACCTTGTTTGTTTCCCTACCAGTGCTTATCACCATCTAGAATGACATTGTTTATTTGTTTACTTGTGTAAATCTTTCTCATCTCAAGGTAATTTCAAGAAGGCAGGAACCTAATCTGTGGTCTTGTTCATTACTGTCTTATAACTATTTGTTGCTTAATAACTTTGCTGAGTGGATCTCTGAATGAATTAATATGTGTTATTTAGGCGGAATGCATTTGTGTCCTGAAATTTTCTTACGTGATACAAAGAGCTTATACACCAGGATACAGTGGGCACAAAGAGAGGTAGGACTATTGAAAAAGAAAAGAATGTGAAAATGCCTTGATTCCTGGAATTTGATCTCTAAAAGAGAAATCTCCCCTTTTTATTCTCCTATGTGACAATGAAAAATGAACTCAGTGCCATGGTGGAAGGGCGCTGGGTTAGTGATACTTTCAAGTATCAATCTTTCAAGGCTTCTCTGAGTCCTAGAGATCAGGAATTAGGGAGTTGTTGTAGGCATTAAGCTCCATTTACTTAGCAAAAGTATTCTGTACTTGTTTTGTGACAAGAATTGAGTGGGGTCACAGGATACAAAGATGGCTAAGAGGAAGGTTGTAAAGCAGCAACAGAGCTTCCAGTCTGTAGCTACTGGAGATCTGTGTCCTAGCTTGACAGTTTTTTTTTTTTTTTAATCTCTTTCTTCATTTCTTTTTAATTTTTAAAAATAATTTATTTTATTAGAAATTTCCTTTTTCACTTTCTTTTTTTAAAGCATTAACATATTTCTTTTTAATTTACAGATTAATCATCTAATTCTTTTCTGAGTTCTGTCATCTCAATGCTGAGCTTTTCTAATTCTGATTGATGATGTTCTCTCACATCTTGAATCACTTTCTCAATGTCTTTTAGGCTTGTTTTGAAATGTTGGTTACAGTTTGGAGCTGTTTTGTTGGCATATCTTTCTGGCCTGCTTTCCTTATCTGTAGGAATGTCAGTTTGCTCCTTATTCCCATTTCTTATATTTTTATATGGGATTTTCCCTCGATACTCTCCTCGTGCTCATTTCTATGGGAAATTGGTTTTTTTCTGAACATTTGCAGTGAGACCGGTGGAGGAAAAGCATTTCTAACTTCCGCATGCTCCCTCTTCTGTTCTTGCGTAGTGGTCAAACCTTCGTGGCTTGCTGTCTGGAATTCTCTGACCAAGTTTCCTCCCCCTCTGGGACTTTTCTGTCCTTTGCCCCAGTTGTCCAGCTGTTGCCGAGATTTATTCTACACGCCGAAGCTTCTCAGTGTGGAGCCAGGCGCCAGATCAGAGCCCTGGAGAGTCGAAGGTTTTGGAGTCGCAGGGAGCTCTTCTGTTCCGGCCCCCGCCCTTCCTCGGGCTGGAGCGCCGCCCCCGCGGGAACCCACAAAGCTCTGGTTCCCAGGCGAGCTGCGCGCTCTCGCTCTCGGCTGCTGAACTGGAGCTGCGGCGCCTGCAGCTGAGGTGACCCAGCTCACCTGCCCGCACCTGCTTGCACCTACCTGAGCTCCCCTGCGAGCGCCTCTGGCAGCCCTCTGGCCTCTTCGCAGCCGCCGCCTGCTGGCTGGCTTCCTTCTTCCTCCCTCCCTGACCCTGAGAAGCTAATGGGGATTTGGCTCCATTGGCTTTTATTTGGGGTACCCTAGCTTTGTCATAAATGTGGCCCAGTCGTTTTGTCTTTACCACCTAGTTGCTGTGTTTTGTTGTTGTTGTTGTTGTTTCTTTGTTTTGTTTTGTTTTAGTTGTTTCCTCGCTTTTTCTTTTTTCTTTTTCTTTTTTTTTTTTTTTTTTTGGTAGGAATTTAAAGATTTAAAAACTTGGGGTTCCACCATCTCCCCCCGAATCCGTCAACTGCATCTAAAGCTGAGAGAATTCTGAGATGAAGTAGATATGACTTCCACACTGGTTCTTTGAATTAAAGAGCGGTGCTAAATGTTTATCAAATGTACACTTCCCCTTTTCCGTATCATCATTCCCCATGCATATAGCAGCTTATTTCTTATTCCTACCGATTAAACCCCCAACTCCTTTGCAAGACTCCATAATTGGGGCCTTTCTCTCTTGTCTGACCTGCTGCACAACCTTCAGACTCCGTATGTTTATACCACTGGCCTGCTTGCAATCACACACATATGACATTGCTTCAAGCCCCAGTGCTGCCGTGCTTGCCTTTCCCAGCGTTCTTCTTCCGCCTAATTCTTATTCGACTTTCCAGATTTCATTACCCTCCTCTTGGATCTTACAGCATCTTGTGCTTCTTGTCATTTACCAGGTAAGATGTATATGGTCTGCTAACGTGTCTGCCCTGTCCCCTTGGCAATAAACTAGGGACCATATCTTACCTCTGTGTGTCCCACATCACATACAATGCCTTGCACATAGATAATTTTAATAGTTTCACTGCTTCTTGCTTCTACTTGTCCTTTCTGAGTCACTTTACCTGCTACTGGGTAGTAGCTATGCCCTATTTCATTTATTGCAATGGTACGTTAAAAGAAAAAAAAAAAAGAATTTCTCTCTGGCTCAGGTACTACTTCTGAGCTTCAGATCGTTTATTTATTCATGCTTGGGTAGCATCTGCACTTGTATGTCTCCCAGGAATCCGAAGTCAAGATCCAGATGTCCACTACTGTTCCCTTTCTTCATCAATGGCCCCTTATTGATCATGCTAGGAAAGAGGAGTCATGCTAAATCACTGTTTTCTCGGGACACCTGGGTGGCTCAGTTGGTTAAGCAGCTGCCTTCGGCTCGGGTCATGATCCTAGCCTCCTGGGATCGAGTCCCGCATTGGGCTCCTTGCCCTAACCGCATTGGGCTCCTTGCTCGGCAGGAAGCCTGCTTCTCCCTCTGCCTCTGCCTGCCACTCTGTCTGCCTGTGCTCACTCTCTCTCTCTCTGACAAATAAATAAATTAAAAAAAAATAAAAAAAAATCACTGTTTTCTCAACTTTCCAGTCATCAAGTCCTATGGATTCCATCTTCCAAGCCCATTTCAGCTCCAATTCTTTTCTAATCCACTGTCACTGCACCCCTCAAAGCCATATAATCTCTTACTCTAGCCATTTAAAATAGATTCCTAACTCTTTTCCTGTATCTACTCTTAACTCTCATCTATTTTACATATGACAGACAAAATTAACTCTTTGTGAAAATCTAAGTTTGTCCTCTGCCTAAAACCACTCAATGGCTTTTCATTGTTTTTAGCATGAAGTCTGAAAATCCTTAAAATGGACTCTAAATTCCTGTTCCTTTTGGTCACTGATTTCCTTTAAATTTCTCAAATTCAGTCAACTCCTTCCTATCACCTGGTCAAGCTATTTCCTCTGCCTGGATCATCCTCCCTACCCTTCCTCCCCCCCCCCCCTTACCAGGCCAAACTCATCCTTTGACTTTAATATGGTAATACTTTTCTGCTCTTTATAGTTATATTCACTTATAAATGTATCCCTAAAAATAGTTTGCATTTGTTTTAGAACTTTACGTAAGTGAAATCGAATTCCATAAATCTTTTTATGACTTGTATTTTATATTCAACATTGTTTGAAGGATCCATCCATCTAACTGAATGTATAATCTGTTCATTTTTGTTGCTCTGTAATATTCTACGTTTTCTTAAAGTCTATTCTAAAATTAATGAACTTTAGGGTTGTTTTCAGTCTGGGGTTGTAATGAATTATGAGTAATGCTGCTATGATTTTTCTTATACGTGCATTCTGATCTATCAGTGCACCCATTTCTTCACGGCATATACTTCTGGCCTTTGACAATTAATCCCAGATTGTTTTCTGGAGTGGACATTCAAGATTATATCCGTACCAGGAATATATGAGAGTTACTACTGCTATACATCCTTGCTGACACTTTTTAATTCATGCCAGTCTGATGGAGGAGTGTTTTGCCTACACTTTTTATAATAAGTTGGTACTTTATAAAGTAATATAGCAATATGTGGTCACTTGTTTCCAAAGCTGGCCACAACAACGCCTCCAATTTCACATGCCCTTCTGCAGTGTGATTTTGTAGTTTCTTCATTAAAAAATGGAGTCTGTTTCTCTTCCCCCTAAACCTGAACTGGCGCCATGACTTGTTTTGACTTCTACATCTAGGTCTTATGACCCTAGTAATATCCACTTTAACTCTCATGGAATCTAGCTGCCATATAAGTTCAGGAAAGACTAATCAATGATGAGAGACTACATAGACAGAGAGAGGCCAAGCCAGCCCCTAGCTATTCCAACTACCCCAGCAATGTGCCAGACACATGAATGAAGTCATCTCAGGTATTCCCACCTCAACTGAACTTTCAGCTAAACGCAACTTGATGAGTGAACCCAGCCAATATTATGTACCGAAATAATAAATAGTTGTTATTTCAAACCACTTGGTTGTGGATATTTTGTTTTACGGCAATAGATAGTTGAATGGTAATAGATATCAAAAGTATTAAAAATGCTTATATCCTCCATATCAATTTCTTTCTTTTAACAATCTATCTTAAAGAAATGTTTTAACATGAATGTTTAAGGTAGGTACAAAAATGTTAATCATAGTTATATTTACATTTTTTTTAAAAGTGGAAACAACCTCTATGTTTAAAATGTAAAATGTGGAATAATTAAATTATGATGCTTTCATAAGGTAGAACATTCCAGAGGCAAAACTTCATTGAAGGGATTTTTAATGACTTTGGAAAATCCGGAAGAAAAATATCAGGTGGTGATAAGGGCAAGATCATTATATATTTATACACATATTCTTGTTTAAAAATTGTGCATTGAAAAACATCGGAAAAAACAAATCAATATAACAATAGTTTGGTGGGTTTTTCCCCCAGTCTTTGAAAGTTTTCTACAGAGAAGATATATTACTTATCTAATAGAGAAAAGATGCTAATGCCATTTTTTTGGAACAGTAAAAAATTTGACCTACTCTGGTAGAGAAAATTCCCCCACTTTGAAAGTTGTACAGGCTGTGGCACTCCGCCTCCCCTGGTGGCAGTCAGTTCAAATTTCAGGAGTAGACCTGAAGGCTTGGTGGCCCAAAATTTTTGAAATTGGTAGACAGAGTTTCTAACTCTTTATTTTTCTAAATTAAAAGTGAATGCTACTATTTTACTGTTAGAATTATTTCATAAAATAAATAACATTTCAAAGTCCTGAATGTAAGAAGAATGTAATTGCAAAATAAAAGACAACGTTTCAAACATATTTAACTTCATGAAAAACTCACTAGGGACTTTGAAATTTTCATTTTGCCATGGACTGGTGGAGACTTCATTTGGGAGACGGGCTCAAAGAAAGAAAGAAAAAAAAAAACCACACTGAAGTTAAGACTACACAGGATATTAAAAGTCCTATATATTCTTACTCAGTAGAAAATGACCTAGATTTCCTAATAAAATCTTCCAAGTTGAGAGGGCTGAAACTTCTAGAGTCAAAGAGTCAAGTTCGGCTTTCTTCAAGGGCAGAGTTTGTCTAAGTGGAGGTGCTTACTCAATATTCCGCTTCAGGGGAGCTCTCCCAGGCCTATTGATAACGAATCCCTGAGAGTGTGACCTAGGAACCTACATTTTTAACAGCATCCACAGGGAAGATTTATACACGTAACATTGAAGGAGACATTGTCTTTTAAGGGTTCTCTATCTTGATCTGGTTGGTAGATCATGACTATAACATGTAAAAATTCATCAAGGTGTACACTTAAATTTTATACTTCGTGGAAGTTACACCTCGGTAAAAAGCAAAAAGAAACAAAAAACAAGAGGAGTTACATAACTGCCTTAGCAAAATAAATTTCATAAGTTTTAATTCATACTAGCAGTCATAGTTTATATATTTCTGTTCCTCTGAAGCAGACTGTTTTGCATTATGTTGGCAAATTTAGGCACTGGTTATTTTAGAAACAATTTTTACATAGCTTTAGTTAAAATAATTCTATTTTTTAATGGAAAAATACTTCTAGTGTAGACTCAAATTTATTTGAAAAACAAGCCATTAATTTGTTTTCTTTCCTATAGATAACATTTATTATTATAGATTGTTAAAAGTTTGTCTTTCTTTAGAAAGTTGATGTTTCAAGTAAGTGGTACATTTAAACCCTAATGCTTTTTGTTTTGTGAATATGTGGAAATGAAAACTTCTGTAAGAAGAAAGAGAGGGAGGGAGGATAGAAAGAGGAGAAAGGAAAAGCAAAGAAAAGAAAGAAAATGAAACAGCACCCTAAGGACAAAATATTTCTGCCCATCCACTCAAAATAAATCCCCTCATAAGGTTAAGACATTTCACATGTTTTGTTAGTTTTTAAATATTTTATTAAAGATTTAATTTATTTATTTGATAGAGAGATCACAAGGAGGCAGAGAGGCAGGCAGAGAGAGGGGGAAGCAGGCTCACTGCTGAGCAGAGAGCCCAATGTGGGGCTCAATCCCAGGATCCTGAGATCATGACCCAAGCCAAAGGCAGAGGCTTAACCCACTGAGCCACCCAGGTGCCCCTTGATTATTAGTTGTATCTTAACTATTCTTTGAATCCCACTTAGAACAGCTTCTTAATGCATAATACCTTATTGTAACACTTTATGTTTGAACATATTTTGTAGTTGTTTCTACTGAAGTGTATTTACAAGCTTTGTTATTATTTTTTAAAATATATGACCATTTCTGTGTTCGAAAGAGAGGAGCAGGGACTCACTAAGAGACAGAACTCCTTAAAGAATTTGTGGGTTCTCATTCTGATGCCTGGTTTATCACACACCTTCACAGTGTTACTTGAGTCAGAAGGAGGCCTGTTTTCTCTTGGAATGCTACATTCTTTGGGGAATGAAGTTCAGAGTCTTTAACACTATACTGGAGTATCCCCTGAGTATTTAGCATCTGGATATGAACATCATCACAGTAATGAAAGATAGCTCACTCTGTCCAGGGGAAAAGCAGGATCAACACCAAGTCTATCATGGCTTTTCCCAGTGTTGCAAAAATAATGGGTTATGGCATCTATATAAAATACTTCTGCAGTCTTGTATTTAATTTGTGTTATTGTCACCCAGCCTACATATGATTAGGAAATAATAGTTAATGATATTACTAAAAAATTTAAGGGATTATAAGTTATAATTTTTATAACAGCAATTATAGGCTGTTAGTGTTGACTCTGTTTTTCTCATACACATATAATAGTGTCTTTCTCTTTTTTTCAATAATAAATAGTGCTAAAAATTTTAGAGGGATTTCTGCACTTGATCTTAGCCAAAAGGCCGAGAAGCGATTAGAGGGATTTCTGAAATATAATAACTAACCCACATTTTCAGAAATTATTTCCTTAGTATTACCAGGAGAGAGAAACTTCTAAGCTAGATGGCTCATCTGACTTATTTTGTATTTATTTTAAAAATTATATTGCTTAATATAAAAATTATATATGTAATAAAAAGATTTAAAAATTCAGAAAAGTCAAGAAGAAAATAATTAAAATCTCCAATAGAACAACCACCTAGAGATAATCCCTGTTAATATTTTATGGAGGACTACATCAAGAGTAAGACTTTTAGGTCACCACATTTATTTAGCACAATGTACTAGACCTTGCTTTACATATATTAGTTCATCTGATTCCAAGAACAATTTTGTAAGGTGGTCCTATTATCAACTCTATTTTACAGAAGAGAAAGATGCAGAATAGAATTATTAAGTGACTTGTCCAAGGTCAGACCACTGATAGGTGGCAAAGTAGGGATTTAGGGCCAGGCAGCCTGACTTTGGAGTGTGAATTTTTAGTCACTTGCTAAATGTACACTTACCAATGTATTTTTAAAATAGCTTTATTGAGGTATAATTGACATGCAGTAAACTGCACATATTAAAAATATACAATTTGATAATTTTAACCATCTTCACTGTTTTAAGTCTACGGGTTAGTGGTGTTCAATATATTCACATTGTGTGTAGTCAGTCTTTCCATTTAGTGGAACTGAGACTCTCTAACCCCTACACAGCATCTCCACCATTATTCCCCCCACTCCCGAGCCTTTGGCAACCACCATCCTACTTTCTGTTTTATCAGTTTGACTACTTTAGGTGTCTCATAGAAATGGAATCACACAGTATTTGTTTTTTGGTGACTAGCTTATTTCACTTAGCATGACATCCCAAAGTTTCATCCATGCTATAGTGTATGACAAAATTTCCTTCCTTCTTTACTTTTAAGACAAAATAATATTCCTCTGTGTGTGTGTGTGTGTGTGTGTGTGTGTAAGTACCACATTTTGTTTATCCCCTCATCTGTCAATTCCATGTGTCCTGCTTTCACCTCTTGGCTATTGTGAATAATCTGCTATGAACATAGCTGTGCAAATATCTCTTTGAGATTCTGATTTCATTTCTTTTGGTTATAAACCCAGAAGTAGGATTGCGGATCATATGGTAATTCTATTTTTAATTTTTGGAGGAAGTATCATACTGTTTTCCATGGCAGCTGCACCATTTTACATTCCCACCAAGAGTGAGCAAAAATTCTAATTTGTCCATGTCCTTGCCTACACTTATTACTTTCTGCTTTCTTTCTTCTTTAGTAGACTTCTAGTGGGTGTGAGATGGTATCTCTTGGTGCTTTTGATTTGCACTTCTCTAATAATTAGTAATCTGAGAATCATTTCATATTTTTTAGTCATTTGTATACCATCTTTGGAGAAATATCTAGTCTAGTCCTTTGTCCATTCTTAAATTGAGTTGTTTTTTTTTTCTTGGTGAAGGAGATCTTTATATATTCTGGATATTAATACTCAATATGTTTTTTAAGTAAACATGGAATAATAGTTCTCCTGTGCAGGCTGTTTTGCAAAGTGCTTTTTCATATTATGTACTTTGAATATGTTACTTAATATTACTCTTTGTTACTTTGCTATGAAATCTATATTTTGGCATATGTTTATAGGACAATTTTTAATGATCCTTTTATTGCAAACATGCTATTTTCATGGTAAATTAAACTATACTAATCATATTTATTGATTTTATGATAATTTCTATATTAGTTTCTGGAGTCCCTTGTTAAAAATTACGACAAACTTCACGGATATAAACAATAGAAGTTATTCTCATAGTTCTAGGGGCTAAAAATCTGAAACCTGGCAGGATCACACTGTGACCCTAGGAGTCTATTGGATGATGTTCCTTTCATTTAACAAATAAAATTTTGAATTTCAGATAAATAATGCTTAATTTTTTAATTATAAGTATGTCCCAAATATTGCATGGGATATACTCATATTAAAATATTCATTGATTTGGAATTATTTTAAAATAATTTTTTTAAAAAAATTTAAATTTAAAATTTTAAATAAAATTTAAAAAAATTTAAATAAAAATTTAAAAAATTTAAAAAATAAAATACTATATAAAATACTTTTTATTTAGCAAATCTAGCTTTGGAGCATATAAGGCATACACATTACCATTTCAAACCCATCCTATCAGCCAATATGGCAGAACTATTCACAATTCACTAAAAAGAGTCATACGTTCTCTCACATTTTGCAGCTTTCTTGAAATTAGGCAGAGCCACATGACTTGTTCTGGCCAATTGTGCCCCCAGAACAAGTCATGTGGCTTCACACCAATTGTGCTGTGGTTTGAAGTGATGTGTGTTAGTTGATTGATGTACTTAAAAGCCAATATGCAAACAATCCCTGACCTACACCCGCACCCACCCCCCACACCCATCACCCTGTCCCTGCTGCAGTGAACTAAAACTAGAAGCCATGTGTTCAAGACGCCATAGATGCAAGATGCAGTACTCTTGTATCCCTGAAGAAAAGTTGAAATTGAAGTACCCCGGAGAACCACTGGACCCATAGCATACTTCACATGTATAAGAAATAAACCTTTATTTGTTAAACCACTGAAATTTTCGGGGTTGTTTGTTACTGCAGCTTAGCATAACCTACCCTGATGAGCCTACTGTGTATTATTAGATAAATAAATGCTGTGAGTCTAAGTTTGCTGATTTTTTTCTTAAGCAATCTCTACACCCAATGTGGGGCTTGAACTCACAACCCAGAGATCAAGAGCCACAAGCTCTACCAATCAACAGGAACCCCTGCAATTGTTTTTTTTATCTTTATGGAGTTGCCAACAATTTTGCTGATTAGTTTGAAGGACTGAATGAGAATTATAGGTGAAAATCTTTAGTACTCTGTACACTGCAACAAATGAGAATAATATTTAATGATAGCATGGCCATTATGATTATTGCTTTAATTCTTAGAACAATCTTATGAAATTGGTATTATTATCACTTTCATTTCATAACTAAGGGAAATGAGGCTTGAAGTGGTTGAACAATTTGTCCAAGGCCATTGTGCAAAGCTCTTATAAAGTATAGATATAGGCTATATTCCAGTATAGTCTGATTCCAAAATCTGTATTTTCAAACCTATGTCACATAAACATTTATCTGTGACATACAGAAGCCTGTCTCTGTCATTTGTTCATTTTTTTAAAAGATTTTATTTATTTATTTGACACAGAGAGAGAGAGAGAGATCACAAGTAGGCAGAAAGGCAGGCAGAGAGAGAAGGGGAAGCAGGCTCTGCTGAGCAGAGAGCCTGATGCAGGGCTCGATCCCAGGACCCTGAGATCATGACCTGAGCCGAAGGCAGAGGCTTAACCCACTGAACCACCCAGGTGCCCCTCATTTGTTCATTTTAAAAACATTTACTGATTGTCCCTCATATCAGATGCCTGTATTAGCAATAGAATACAAAGATGAAAGACCAGACAAATCTTTCCCTTAAGGAAGTCTCAGTCTTGTCCAGGCATGTATATATTTAATTACAGATTGATACAATAAGTAATGGGATAGACAGAAGCACATGTTTCCAAAGAAACATATGTTGGAAGTGGAGTACAGTTAGATGAAGCTTCAAGTTGCTGGTGAAAACTGCATGAATCTTGGAGGATGAATGTGAGTTGGTCTGACAAAAACAGCCTGGGATTCTAGGCAGAGAGAACATGTACTAAGCATGCACAAACCCATTTGGTATGTTCAGGAATTGTACTTGGTTGTATGCCTGGGTTGCAATCATCTAGCGATTTCAGGAATTAGGTATAACCATCAGGAGCTAAAAACATGGCAGAGGCTGCCCAGTAGGAGTGAGACCATAGAGATGGGGTGGTCCAAAAAGACAAAGAAAATGTAAGTACCACCAGGGATTTGGGGAGGGGGTTGCTGTGGGTAGAAATAGCCTCTTCCTTCTGCTATGCAATCTCCCACCACTGCCTCCCACCAAGCAAACCTAACTAGAAGCCAGTTGGCAAGGGAGCCAAGGAAATGTAGTTTCAGGAGCTAGCTTTCTGCCATACTGAAGAGAATAGGGAGAGAGTGAGAAATGGATCCTAGAACAAATAGCAGAAGAGTATCAGTTCCATCCCTTGGTCTGAAAGGAGAGTGTTCATATTCTTCAGGCAACAATATTAACATATCCTATTGTCTCCAGTTGGGTTTCCTCAGCAGCAGACCTAGAGATGGGATTAGGGAATAGGAAGTTTATTGAGGAGTGCTTTCAGGATCAATACTTGTGGAAGAGGAAAATGAAGTAAGATTGGACAGAGGTAGAAGTCGAACAGCAATGGAGTCCCAACAAAGCCTCAGCTGACCCCATGTGTAGCTGTGCAGTCAGGACAGCCTTTCAAAGTTGTCTCCAGTTGGAGTACCAGGATGAACCTTTATAATCCTAAGCTAACTGGTCATTGGATACCAGCTATTCTAGGAAGGAGGCATGACCTTGGGCCTGAGGAAATCACTATGGAAGGCTGAACAGAGGAGGACCACCTTCCAGAAGCATTCCCAGAAGCTAGGGACATCTACCACAATCCACCCCTTGTGCCCCTCAATCTCTGCATAGTTCCCACAAGCAGGTCCCCATGAGCCTTTCTTCCTGGAGGAAGTTTGGAAAGGGAAGGTTAATGGACAAGCTAGAGTTCTCTCTGCCATAGGTGGTTACAGTCCACAACTAACACTGGTCATCTCCCTCCTCTACCATGCATTCTAGACCCCTACCCACCTCAGCTGTCAGCCCTAGGTGTCTCAGTGCTTTACCTGGTGGCATGAACCAGACTCTTTTCTCTGAGGTGTCTAAAGCGCTGATTACCATGCTCTTCTCTGGCCAGAGTTACTGCATTTGTCAATTTACCATCAGAACCCAGCAAGAGAATACCCAGGGTCACACAAGTGGATCGATTGCCTAGGCTCCACACATATTCCAACCAGCCCTACCTCCTCTTGATACTCTTGGCAATTCTATCTCACTCACTGGTCACAGAACACAAGGAGCCAGAAGTGTCTGAGCAATAGCTCAGCTGGACTATTGATCAGTTGAGCTATTGTCCCCTGGAAGAAATGTTCTCTCTTTGGGAATCAGGATCTCTATATCCACAGAGCCAGAATTCTATTCAAATGGTAATACAGAAATCTTAAACTTCCAATGAAGAGCAATCTTTGGGGATCTTAAAATTTTAGAGGCCAAGAAGAGTAAGGACAGCTAGGGAAAAGGAAGTGGCCAGTTACATAGGAAGGAAAACAGGTGTATGATATTTCTGAAGCCAAAAGAAGAAGGTTTTCAAGAAATAGGTTTGATCAACTATTGTCAAATGCTGGGAAGGGCACACTATGATGAAGACTGAGGATAGACCCCTGGATTTGCAAGAATTAGTGACCTTGAAGAGTGTTTTTTTCAGTGTGGTGAAGGAATGAAAGCCTGATTAGAGGGGTTTAAAAATAGGAATAGGAGACAAGAAAGTGAAGATGTGAGTATAGATGCTTTTAAGATGTTTTCCACACAAAGAGGTAGAGGAAATGAAGGTAGCTTGAGCGAAAAGGCACAAATGATTTTTTGAAGGAGGCAAGACACTGTAGCATGTTGATGGAAATGACCCAATGGAAAGGGAATGATTGAGAGGCCTAGTTAGTCTTTGCCATAGATGTCTGACAAGAAGTGCTCAGTGAATGCTAGCTACTCAGACCTTGATAATTATATGATCATCTGCCTACTTTCTTGAGATTTTGAGTGAATTTTTTATTTCTAGCAAGTTTCCAGGTAATGTCAGCAATATTCCTAAATGTTAAGGTCCATGAATGCTGCTATGAAAAATAATAAATGAGAAGTTTACCATTCCTTATAAACATGTGAAAATAAAATTATATTAATTGTGTTCAAGGGAAGGGCTTATGTAGGCCAGTCCATTCAACTGAATATAAACTTATTATTTCCACAAAATACTTTAGAATTTTGAAAAGGTTTATTATTTGTAGACTTTTATCAATAGCCAATAACAAAGAGTGTCTGGTGGATGTGTAAGGCCACAAAAACAAAGAAATAAAACAACAACACACAGAAGAAAGAATAAGGTCAGTGGAGTGGTTGCAAAGCATTAAGCACAATCTGAGTGTTCAGATAAGAACTCTCCCTTTTTAACAGTAACTATGGTGACTGGGAAACTAATTGGGGTGCCTGGGATTAGACGTAGTATTTTAGTGGATCCAGGACAGAGACAAAAGGGAGGGTATTATGTATAGTTTTATTATTTTGAAAAAAAAGAAAAAAGAATAAACCTCTTTATTTGTGGAATTGTTCAATTCATGTGTGAGAAAAAGCCATGACTATAACCAATCAGAGTCTTTGTCCAAATAAAAGATTACACAGAATTATTGTCAGATGCTGGATTTTTTCTTCCAGACAACCCTATACCTTGAAAATTTCAAGAACAGTCTTCCAAAACCTCTATAAAATATTAAACTAATACACTTGCAATTTTAGTACAAATCAGGAAATGCAGAAATTACAGTACTTGTAGTTATATTAACTAAGTTCACAGGGCACACATGTAAGACTTTTTATTCCAAAGCAGCCCAATATGAAGAGTTAATATTTCTTTGGGGACTGAATACTTGTATTTTCCATCTTCTTTAAATTAAGATTAGAAAATGAAATAAGTGTTTGCATACTTCATTTAATGTATAATTTCTTAGCTTTGCCAAGATGTTTGGCTGACCTCTGATTTTGTATCAATATTTAAAGGAAGATATTAAATGGGAAATCATCTTGAAGCAAATTCAAGACCAGTCATGTACTAGGGCTTATATACTTTTTATATTTATAACACAGTAATTTTTATTTTGTGACTCGTTTCCATAATATGTTTCCATCAATTAGAAAGAGAAAAATATTTTATTTCTAAGGGAAAATCTCCAGTTTTTCATTTCTTTACTCTTAAAACATTGACAAGGAGAGAATCATTCAGACAGTATAACATTTGATTTACTTATTTTTCTCATGCAGTGTTCATTTTTTTATTGTCCAAATATTTTTTGATTGGTTTAAATATTCTGGAAAATTAATTCGGGAGCTGATAAAATACTTCTGAGAGTCATGATGGCAAGTCTACTTGCCAAAGTAAAAATGGACGTAACTAAAATATCCCTAGTCCTACAGTTTTCAACTGAGAAAAAAAATATATTCCATTTAAGAGGAGATATGCCAAATCAACCAATGTGATTTTATTTTATAGGGAAAGTCTGAGGAGCTGTGCAGAGCATACCTCAGAATGGTCCATTCAAGGAGATGTAAGAAGGGAATATTCCACTACTGATTCTTGTCCTGCATTGTACTAATACCCCACACTTCCAAGTTTGTGTGTGAGTGAAAATCTAGCTCAACAGCTTCCCTCAGGTTCTACTGCAAGAAGTCAAAGATGTAGAAAGCAAGAAATTATTGTAGTGGCAAGGTGCTGTCTCATTATACTTGTGTACACCAGACTGTCATAACATGTGAGCTAGAAGTACATTAAGAGAACGTGAGGTGGGACACAAGATGTGTCAAAACATACTTTTATGATTAATTCTGGAAAAATAACATGATATAACCATCAATAGATGTAGTTATTTGCAAATGGATATTTAAGGTGATACAAGAATACCCAAGATTTATCAAGATGACTGTAAAAATGTCTAAGTCCAATAAGTCTAGTTGTATTTTAGTAAAGAAAAGATAGGCTATAGCTATAGAATATATCCCATGTTTTCGAGTCTGCATGGAGCCTATTAAGAGGAAGACAAAACATATAGAAGATTTGTGTGCCTTCAATATAGTTACAAAAGATTGTCTCATATAAACTAGTCAAACACCCAGTCTATTTCGTAGCATAGTCTTTAGTGAAGAGAGGCATCAAGCAATCATAGCTTAAAGACATTAACTAGGAATATCATCTAATCAACTTTGTTCATTCTGCTTCTATGTTCACCAAATGACCGCTTATTCTCCTGAGGCTTTCTTATAAATTGGTCTACAGTGATAAAATGGACTCATTTTCAACATGAGTAATTGTCTTCCCTTCATAATCACATTTATCATCATAAATTTAAAATCTGAAATTCATTTATCAATCCCTTTTGAATTTGGGTAGTGTGAGATGAAGAATACTGAGCATGGTTGGGATATTGTTTAAAAATATATCGAACAGGGATGCCTGGGTGGCTCAGTGGGGTAAAGCCTCTGCCTTCGGCTCAGGTCATGGTCTCAGGGTCCTGGGATCGAGCCCTGCGTCGGGCTCTCTGCTCAGCGGGGAGCCTGCTTCCACCTCTCTCTCTCTCTGCCTGCCTCTCTGCCTACTTGTGATCTCTGTCTGTCAAATAAATAAATAAAATCTTTAAAAAATATATATCAAACATAGGGGCACTTAGGTGGCTTGGTCGGTTAAGCATCTGCCTTTGGCTCAGGTCATGATCCTGGGATCCTGGGATCAAGGTCCAAGTTGGGCTCCCTGCTCCACAGAAAGTCTGCTTGTCCCTCTCCCTCTGTACCTCCCCCCCTCACCACTCATGATCTCCTTCTCTCTCAAATAAATAAATGCAATCTTTTAAAAATATATACCAAGCATGGATGTGACAAGAAAATCAAGATAATATGACAAGAAGAGAATTATATAAAGTTCTACTAGGAAAAACAGTTGAGTAAAAATTGGAACAGTAAAATGGCTTGGAAGAGTAGAAGATGTGAAGAATGTGCTGACTCATCTTCTTGGGTCTGTGGGCAAAATGAAGGAGGTCTGGGAGATATTCCAATTTTCAATTAATGGAAGACAGAATGAGAAAAGGTTCAAGACTATAGCTTTGCTATTTTAATAGTAGAGGACCTCTACAAAATATTGTAGACCCAATTATCCTAAGTTTTCAATTGGAGTGTGGTGTAATGGAGCCTCCGACCTCGGCAAAATCGCTTCTCCAAGTTGATGGTTTGGCTTGATCCTTTATCAAAAGCCATGGGAAATAGGAAATAAAGGAGATTGCAAAGCATTTGGTAAATATAAATAAAATGCAAAACTCAACATTAGCAACTTTTAAGCAAATTTCTCTGAAATAAGTGGTGTATTTTGTGAAAAATTTCAGAGTGGTTTCTTGATACATTAAAATGTTTTTCTCGTAGTAGTGATGCTTTTATAGTTGGCTTGATTTACTTGATATCGATGATCTACACTATAATAAAATTTAAGCAGAGAAACTTAATACAGTCTGAATTGGGAACCACAGCTTCATTGGGACTTAATGTATCATGTTGCAACATAACATTCTAATATACATAATTTCCTAAATCGTGCATTGACTTCAGAGAGTACTTAAATATTCAGCTCAATTCTCTCTTAAGTGTTCAGAATATAGTTAAAAATATAATGTCCTGCATGCAGAAGGTAGAAAAGCTTCCCTTCCACACACCAGCAGAGCCAGCAAACAAGAAAATAGCTATATGAAAAAGCTCCCTGGCAGTTATTTTCAGCACATTTTGATCGGACACAAAAGGAAAAAGAATCAATATTCCCTGAATGCCCATGTGCCAGCCCTTTTACTTGTATTTTAGCACACTTTAGCCATTAAAACAAATCTGCAAGTCTAGGTATTTATTATTCCTATTTCATTTTTAAGGAAACTAAGCTCAGAGGTGCTGTAGTAATTAACACAGCTGTGGTGAACTGCTGTGGGATATAGTCTTGTCTTCATTCTGTTCATACACATGACCAAGGATCTATGTACAAATCTATGAATGCAAGAGAGTTCTGCCCCAGCATCCCATCACGGGTATTATAGCATCATTCCTTCTTTAGACAATCTTTTCAGTGCTGCCAAACTAAGCATCCATTTATGAAAAAATATCTCTGTTCCTTCCTTAAAAGCAAGAAGGGGATTATCAGACCAATTTTTGCTTTCTTAGTTTTTTCTTTTCTTAGTAACAATGGGTATGGTTTCAGGATTCATGCTCTAACACGTTCAACAACTATAAACTCCTGCATGATGGAGGCCATGACCTGGACTGCCAATTTCTGACTTAAACCTGGCTTAAAAGAAACTTGCACTGAATCAAGCCATGGCCGCTTATGTTTTAGTTGTCGGATTCTTGCTTCCTCTAAATTCTGAAGACTCAAGCCCTGAATTATTTCAATTATTTATGAAATAAAACAGTGCTCACATTAGTACGTTTCTTTCTTTGATATAAGTAGATGAAAAAAATGTTTAGCAAAAGCTCACTTTTACAGTGAATTGGGTTTGGCTTGTTGACTGAGTGGCAAGGGATTTGGTTATGAATATTTTCAGTTGGCAGTAAGGAGGAGAAAGAATTCTCTACTTGCTTCTTGATATTGTGAGTTTAAGGAATGCTTTGTGTTGTTATCCCGACAAACTTACAAATCAAAATAAGCAAGAAATGGTAACCTACAGCAGTTAGTGGAACACAATATCAGGGGAAAAGATAAGTATGTTTTCATTCTTGAAAGGGTGAAATCTGTCAGGAGGAGGAAAGGGAACTCTTATTTTGAAGCTAATGCATAAAATAGTAACTTCAAATAGCTTTGCAGACAAATGCATTAAAATTCACTTTAACTCCATGAGGAAGTTAATAAGTAAGAAGAAAAAGAAGGTAACTACTTCAGATGAAGAACTGGAAAGTCACCTTATAGAAAGTATAGTGCGAAGCCTCTAGAACAACCCCCAATGGTCCCTACCTCTTGGCATTCCCATCTTTGCGTAATCTCTTTCCATGAAGTATGGGCTAGACTTAGTGACTTGTTTTCAATGAGCAAAATAAGGTGGAACTAACAACGTATGTCATAAAAGGCGGCATAGTCTCTCTCTCTCTGTTTAAGATCATTCTCTCTGGGGGAAGCCATGAGCAACCCTATGGTGAGGCACATGTGGCAAGGAGCTAAGGCATCTTGCCAACAGCCATGTGAGTGAGCTTGGAAGTGGATCCTCCAAGCCCATTCAAGCCTTTACATGACGAGATTCCCAGCTGACAGTTTGGATGCAGCCTCATGAGTGATTGAACCACAACTACTCTGCTAAGCTCCTCCTAGATTCCTGATCCTAAGAAACTGTGCAAGATAATAAATGTACATTGTTTTAAGCCACTAAATTTTGAGGTAATTTGTTGTGCAGCAACAGATAACTAGTGCAAGGAGGTGAAAGTGATAACAGACACTCTATCTTGGAAAGCGTAGGGTCAGGAATTCACTTTGGTGAGAGGACTAGGCAGATATATCATGTTTAAGTAGGTCAGTTAAAAGACGAAAATATAGGCCACAGGTCTTGAGAGTCACGTCAAGGCTGAAGGACTGGAAGGCCAGCAAAATTGGCACGCTTTGGAAAAGTTAGTACATAAGAGTTTAACCCCAAAGTTTAGTAGAGGATGCAGGTGAATGACCTCATTGAGGACAGCTATAGAGAAGCTAGAGATTGGGAGACTGTATGACATTTGATGTGGAAGTTGTCCTAGTCATCAGAATTCAGGCAATTTAATAGGCATGGCTGCTACCCTTTAGGAACTTCTATTTCTGAAGGGACAAATTGACATGGGCAAGCACATAAAAGAGTGTAACTCTAAATTCCTAAAGAATATTCTTCCTCCTCTCCATTCTCTCCGCCTCCATCAAGCTCTGACTCTTTGCACCTCATGCCTGGCACTTAATTGGTACCAGGTTGTTTCTTGTTCTTGAGACTTGTCTCCTCAGTTAGTCTGTAGGTTGCTTAAGGAAAGGATCATGTCTCATTCAATAATCCTCCTCTAACCACAAGTTCTTATTTGAAATGTGAGTATATGTGGACATGTTTCTGTGTACCTTCTCTGAAGCCACAAGAATTTTGGATCATTTTACATGAATCATTTCAAATGCTACCATCTTGTCTGTAGTGAGATTCAAAGTCCTCTGGGTTATTTTGTTCTACTCTCTTCTGCCTCTCTATAATATTGGTTATATTCTCTCTGATTTTTGCAAAGGTGCATTATCCTTTTTCTTTATATTATGGATGTGGTGCAAGAAATGGTGCTAGGTGTTGGAAGGACATGCTGCCATAGATGAGTTAGACATGGACCCTGCCTTTCTTTATGTGCTACCCATGTAGTCTGTATTATATTAAGAAAAAAGTAATTAAACAACAATATACATAAGCAGTGGCAGCTCCCAGGATAGTACCCATGATGTGTCAAGCTATTTCCCAGTGGAGAATCCATTTTTTGATCTGACAGTATGCCATAAGTTAATTTCATACAAAAGAGAGCTTCATAAGATCTTCCAACATGGAATACTCTTTAGAACAGAAAGATGTGTTCATGGGGCGCTGGATGGTTCACTTGGTTAAGGAACTGATCTTGATTTCAGCTCAGGTCATGATCTCAGGGTTGTGAGATGGATCCCTAGGTTAGGCTTTGTACTGGGCATGGAGCCTCTCACCATATTTCTCTCTCTCTCTCTCCCTCTCTCTCTCTCTCTCTCAAAAAAAAAAAAAAAAGGAATTGTACTCATATAAAAGGATATAGATAAAGAACATGAATGTTGGAGACACAAAAATGAAGTATCTTAAAAGCAGGCAGCTAGCGGTTGTCAGAGCATTTTAAAAGGTGGTAAAGACCTTAGAAAATAACTTCTTAAACTTTGATATCTAAAAATTTTCATTTAAGCAAGTAGTGTGAAGTGTATTTTAAAAAGACCTTCCCATATATCTTAAATGATTCATTACAATTCTATAAAATGACTAACTCCCAATCTGTTAGGTGTCCATTTAAAGTTGTTTCTTACCAGAGTCCATTCCACATAGTCCAATAGCCCTTGTACTGTAGCATAATTTAGAGTAATTTAATTTTAATTGTCCATTTCCATCCAATAAATCATGTGCTTTTAATGAGAGCAGAATTCTGTCTTTCTTGATTAATTTTGTATCACTAGTCCCTAGCACAGTGCCTCACAAATAGAAAATGTGATGAATAAAGGAATAAATAAATAGGAAGTAAAAAAGGGTCTTCACAAAAACAAAAACAAACAAACAAAAAAAGCCCTGTTATTATATGCATGCTTTTTCTAAAAGATAGAGAAAACATTGGAAAGAAAGAAAATCACTATGTAGGACTGTTCAAACATGTTTGATGATAAATAATTCTGCTAGACACATAAGATCCATTAATTACTTTTCATTCATTTCTTCCATTATTTATTACCTTCCTACTGCATGCTCAGCAATGTTTTTACCTGTTTGGCCTCTGAAACCTTTCTGGGGGCTGCTTTCTAGATTTGGCCCTAGCAGAGAGACCTGACATTTCTAGAACTCACTCACCATCTTTTGTGTTGATGGGCCTTATATTGAACTATCTCAGCTTGCTCATTCATAACAGGCTGAATATCTGAATAATATCTGAACTGAATTCTACTAGAAACATCAGCCACTAAAGGAGTGTGAACAAAGAAGCAACATTGCAAAGCAGGGGCAGGAAGATTCTTCTTTGATAGTGATTAGAATTGATTTTTTTTCCTCTGGGAAGTGTAATGTTGAAGAGCTGTAGCTTTCAGGAAGAGGAAGGCCAGGCAATGTTAAAGGATGAGGAGCAATGCAATATGTTGTATTTGGTTCCAAATGGGCGTCCCTGGTAGAAATTCGGTGAAGGAGCAGATGTTGCAGGATGGCAGGGCCAAGGGGCCCTCAGTGATAAAGGGGACCATATGTTAGCTTTGAAGGACTGAAAGGTTTTAGATAAGTAATAATGCATATGATGTGTTTACAGGAAAAAACTAGAGAATGGTTTGGTTGTGGTAGTGGTTCTTGGTCTCCTCTCAGGATTCACTTGAGAAGCATAATCAAATGAGAATTCACATGATCTGTCAATACCCTCCAGTCAAAGGCAACCAAGAATATACCTGCAGTTGAAGGAGGCTGGGTTTATGGATCATTGCAAAGAGGGAGAACCATGTGGTATCTTAGTAAGAGGGTGTTAGAAAAGACTTACTATAGGGGCATCTGGGTGGCTCAGTCAGTTAAGTGGCAGACTCTTGATCTGGGCTCTGGTCATGATCTCAGGGTCCTAGAAACAAGCCCTGAGTCGCTGGGTCTGAATATGTGCTCAGCAGGGAATCTGCTTGAGGATTTCTCTCCTTCTCCCACTGCCCCTACCCCTGCTCACTCTCTCTCTCTAAAATAAATGAATAAATCTTAAAAAAATTATAATATTTGAACTTTTGCTAGTAATTTGGGGGAGGGTCTAAGGAAACCAGGGCTTTGGTCTACGTTAGATGCTGTCAAGAAGCAGGGGTAGGGGCGCCTGGGTGGCTCAGCGGATTAAAGCCTCTGCCTTTGGCTCGGGTCATGATCCTGGGGTTCTGGGATCGAGGCCTGCATTGGGCTCTCTGCTTCTCTGCTCGACAGGGGGGCTGCTTCCCCCTCTCTCCCTACCTGCCTCTCTGCCTACTTGTGATCTCTGTCTGTCAAATAAAAAAATAAAATCTTAAAAAAAAAAGCAGGGATAATTCTGTGATTGGGTATCTTCATAACTCTTACCTAGAAGGTGGAAGAAACCAAGCAATACTCTAAAAGTGTAATTAGTAAAGCAGCAGCAATCAATCATACCATTCAGGACAAGGAGTATTTGGTCACTTTTGTGGTTTGGGCACAGTTCCAATCAAGTGTCACTCCTGACACTTGATTACAGATTGGTGATCATGGGCACCAAGTGGCCTTGTCTGAGGCTGGTGTTCTGTGAAATTGCTTGGGCTCAACAGGCAAATACCGTGGCCTACTTGTGATTGCCAGAGCAGCTGCCAGATGTTGGGGATTGCTTTTCAATTTTTTTAGATGCAGTGCATGAAACTGATTCACTGGTGGACAAGAAATCTATATTTCTTTTTTTTTTTAAGATTGTATTTATTTATTTGAGAGAGAGAGAGAAGGAGAGAGCGCAAGTATGAGAGGAGGAAGGTCAGAGAGAGAAGCAGACCCCATGCTGAGCAGGGAGCCCAGTGAGGAACTCGATCCAGGACTCCAAGATCATGACCTGAGCTGAAGGCAGTCGCTCAACCAACTAAGCCACCCAGGCGCCCAAGAAATCTATATTTCTAATAAGATGTCTATGTGATTCTGACTGAGGGAATCTGAGAATCAAGTTTTCCTATGACGGTGAATGAGGCTGAAAAGAGGAGAGGAGGATTATAGAGATCCTTGAAAAACAGGCTGATAGGTTTGAACATGATTCTGCCAGCAATAGCAGCCATCAAAGACATAGGAGTATAGAAGAATTGCAAAGCAAGGTTCAGAAAGATTCTTTTGCTGGTAGTGAGTAGAGCGGTTAGATAAAAGATAAGGGATGGGAGCTCAGGCTGGGGGTAAGCAGGGAGAATAGAAGCAGACAGACAGCAGCTAGGAAACTCAGGCAAGGGTCTGATCCCAACAAGATGATAAATTGGATTAAAATATTGGCAGTGGGAATGGAAAGAAATTGTTGGATGTGAAAGACATTAAATAAAAATTGGAATCCATTCACTATGAGCCCAGAGGACAGCAACTTATCTTGATATTCTTTGCTCCTAGGCCTGTGCCTGGGGCAGATTTTACCTTCGGGGGCATACATCCTGGAGCTATTTAAGGACTGAATCAATTAAACAATGAATACCATTATATAACTGACAGGATGTGGGGGAAGAGGAAGACTGGAAACATCAGGAGTGACTCTGGCAGGGAAAACTATTTCAGTAAAAGGAGCATTCCATTTGGTCAAATTGAGTCTCTGTCATGTCAGAAATGAGTGCTATGGGTTTGGAATTTGAATCTAAGAGATGGGCTACAGTAGGGGTTGTAGGATGAATAAATGGGAGGACTGAAGTCTTTGGAGTACATGGAATTTCTAAGAGTGGGTAACAGAGTCAGTCTCCTTTTCATTTGGGAAGGCAATTCTTGTTTTCTACCCTAGACGATGAGTTCCCATTCAGAGGGACACACATACATACTCAGGAATAGAGTATAGATGTTATGAGCACGTTTTTGGAGTCAGCAAACAGGGTTTCCAGAACATCCTTGCATCAATCAAGGTGTGACTTTTCATGTATTTAACTTACCTAAGTTAGAATTTCCTGACCTATGAAAAGAAAACAGTAAATGTAAGGCAAGCTCTTAAAGATGGGTCTAGAAAGAAAATGAATTTAGAGCACTATCTAGAAATTAAGTAAATCCAAAATAAGAGGGAAAAATCCTTTGACTTGCAATTTTTTAAAAAAGATTTGAATTATTTATTTGAGAGAGAGAGAGAGGATGAGCAGGAGAGAGGGGGAGAGAGGCAGAGGGAGCGGGAGAAGCAGACTCCCACACAGGGCTTGATCCCATGTCATGACCTGAGCCAAAGACAGACGCTTAACCGACTGAGCTACCCAGGTGTCCCTGACTTGCCTATATTACATCTAACCACCAGTGGAGTTGTTAAATAAAAGTAAATATATTTGAGGTAGCTCTTCCCTAGCCCACTAAGAGTTTTGTAAAAAACCTATTTCCTGACAGCTCACTGAAAACAGCCCTTTCTTGTTAAAATTTACCAAAAGGTGGCTGTGTTCTATACAAATGCTCACTTGTCCTTTATTATTACTGATAGACTTTGTAAAATAAATGTTTCAACATTATACATTATGAGAATCAAGTTATTAAGAATCAGGAAAAATACCAGGCTTCATTGAGAAAATTTGAAATGTACAAGAAAACATCTTTAAATAACAGTGTGGAACACCACACAGGGTGTTAGAGTACTTGTGTTCCCACCAAGATTCTTACCATACACTCAGTGCTGGAGATACAAAAACCTGAAGTATCATTTCCATAGTTGATTTGCACATACTGTCTATGTAAATACATGCTCAAACTGATTAAGGTTTCTTTTTTTCTTAAACAAGCCTTTATTCCCCAGCCTTCTTTGTTGGGGTGGAGGGAGAGGGACTCCAGCTTATTGCAGCAATTTGTGTAAACCTATGGGAAAAGAACACTGGCCTTCATTTTCAGATATCCATTTTTTTAATTCAGATTCTATCCTAGTCATAAAATGGAAGAAACAGGGCACCTGGGTGGCTCAGTGGGTTAAGCCTCTGCCTTCGGCTCAGGTCATGGTCTCAGGGTCCTGAAATCGAGGCCCGCATCGGGCTCTCAGTTCATCAGGAAGCCTGCTTCCCCCTCTCTCTCTGCCTGCCTCTCTGCCTACTTGTGATCTCTCTCTCTGTCAAATAAATAAATAATTTTAAAAATCTTTAAAAAAATGGAAGAAACAAACATTAATTAAACATGTACAACACACCAAGTGAAGGTATATGTAATCTCAGGTGACTGGTAAAGGAGATCCAGTAAGGTAATTATCAATAGGGAAAACAGAGGCCCAGAAAAGATAAATAATTTATCCAAGGTCACTGACTAGGAACTAGGATGTAAATATTTAAACTGACTTTGAAGTCCCCAGTTCTTTCCATTATATTAACTCCTGTGACTACAAACCATTCATGGTTTTTGGTTGTTATTTGATACTATAGTTAGGGAAAAGCTACTACAAGTTAAGAACTTTTTTCAGGATGTTGGAAAGTATTTTTGTAGAAGTCATTTTATTAGTTCATAGCAAGAATTAGATGTGAAGTATAGAGATCTGGAAGTGTGCAATCTCAGTGAGTACATTTTAATAATATTGGAATAAATCAATTAGCTACATTTGACATTGTACGATGTTATACTTAAAGCTTAATGTGAGGAAAGAAAGACTGAATTACAACATACGATCAGTATCCTTATTTTTATTCATAGCCTTCACTATTTTTCCTAGGGGCTGCGCTTCCAACACTCTTTAAGAATTTAGATTTCCCGGTATTGTGTTTTTCCAGACTAAATCCTTGACAATTTCAGTCAAAATTCAACTGATTTTGTGGGCTGATTTTTTTTCTGCCTTTTTATTGAATCAGTCTATTTCTCTGGAATAGTTTAAGGCAGTTCTTACCATTTCCTGCTGGGTGGGACATTTTTTTTTTCTTTTTTGGCTATGCTGTTTGCTTAAACTATGAAGCCATTTCAAGTAGACATGTTTTATCATCCCTTTTCCCCTTTAGAGGAAACTCCCTATAATTTAACGTTGTTAATAACCTCACCAAAGTGACATTTCTAATATTTACTTATTTATTTTTCTCATTAGACACATAGAATCAAGAACAGTAGTTTCATCAGTACTTCTAACTCCAACCTACAATAAGCAGTTAATAGTGTATCCCTTCAGCGAAGTTCTGTGTCATAGAAAAGGTATTTTATTTATTTTTTAAAAGATTTTATTTATTTACTGAGAGAGAGAGACAACACAAACAGGGGGAGAGGCAGAACGAAAGGGAGAAGCAGACTTCCCACTAAGCAGAGCCTGATGTGGGGCTCAATTCTAGGACCCTGGAATCACGACCTGAGCCAAAGGCAGAAGCTCAACCCCCTGAATCACACAGGTACCCCCTAAAACGGGCATTTTAAACAAAAATGTAAATAAGGCTAACAATTTAAAAAACATGTGAGAGAAATATTAAATAAAGCTAACAATGCCTCAAAATAATAGGTCATCCCAACACATTTCCTGAAGTTATTTCTAGAAAGCAAAAGGCATTGGAATTAAATCAAATAATTAAGTATTTAGGACATGTATGTTCTTATCTTCTTCATCACTGTTATTATGAAGGCCTTTTAAACACAATTAGAATGGGGCATGTGTACCCATTTATACTTCATTATTAATTAAAGCAAGTGGCATGTTCCTCGGGAACTTATTAATGAAACAGAACAAAAATGACAGGGGCTCTATGAGGCCAATAAATACACTGAATCATTAAAGATAAAGGGAAGAGTGGACATCCTTTTCCTTTCACAGATGCAAACTTGAATGCTGTTTTAGAAAAATATTCCAGTATTTCCTGCTTCATTAGTGAGGAGTTTCTTATTTTGAAATTCCCCTGCAAGGATAGCCTGACTTATTCCCAGTAAGTTACCATTAGAGTCCCCCCCCACCTCCCAGCCCCCACCCCACCTGCGGTTTTGCCTTCCACTGTTTCAATTATCCACAGTCAGCTGGAAGCGGATGGTCCTCCTCTGACTTACCATCAGAAGACCAACAGTAGCCTAATGCTATGTCACAAACCCTGTATCATTCACCTAGGTTCATCTTATCAATGTACGCTTTTTATCATCTCGCACTATCACAAAAGGAAGGGTGAGTGGAGTATGAAATATTTGGAGATAGACCACATTCACATTACTTTTATGATAGTGCACTATTATAATTGTTCTGTTTTATTACTGTTGTTAATCTCTTACTGTGCTTAATTTATAAGTTAAACTTTATCATAGGTGTGTATGTTTAAGAAAGAACATAGCATATATAGGATTCCATACTATCTGTGGTTTCAGGTTACCACTGGGGTCTTGGAATGTGTCCCCCTCAGAAAAGAGGGGTTATTGTAGTTGCATTTCTGCGTGAAAGCAGATTAAACTGTCTTCCATACCTTTTGATCTAACCAATGTGTTAAAATGTCCTTAAAATGTGTTTTAATGTTCTAGACCTACTGGGTCAAAGAGTGTGAAAGCGTCAGGCACCCTGGAAAAACACTCACAACCCAGGTTATACTGATGTGGGAGAGTGCTGTCTTCTCACACCCCATAACATGTAATCATCCCTTATTTTTGGAAATTGTAGGGAAAGTACTGAACTGGTAGTCATTAAGGTTCTAGTTCTCAGCCCATTTCTTTTTTTTTTTTTTTCTTAAGGTTTTATTTATTTATTTGACAGAGAGATCACAAGTAGGCAGAGAGGCAGACAGAGAGAGAGGGGGGAAGCAGGTGCCCCACCGAACAGAGAGCCCGATGCGAAGCCCGAGCCCAGGACCCCGAAATGATAACCTGAGCTGAAGGCAGAGGTTCAAACCGCTAAGCTACCCAAGCGCCCAAAAAGGCCACCCTTTGAAGTCACTTAGCCTCCCTTGGTCTTAGTTCCCAACCAGTAAAACGAAGGACTTTTATTTTTTATTTATTTTTTAAAAGATTATTTATTTATTTATTTGACACAGAAAGAGAGATCACAAGTAGGCAGAGAGGCAGGAAGAGAGAGAAAGGGCGAAGCAGGCTCCCTGCGGAGCAGAGAGCCAGATGCGGGATCCCAGGACTCTGGGATCATGACCTGAGCCAAAGGCAGAGGCTTAACCCACTGAGCCACCCAGGCACCCTAAAAAGGACTTTTAGAGTGTATTGTCTCTAAGACGTTCTTCAGATGTAAGGCTTTAAAAAGAGCCATAAGATCTGTATTTAATGCCAGAATCCAATTGGAATACCTTTAAACTTACTAAATAAATACTGAGCAATGAGGGGTCTACACCCATCTGCTGAGTGACATTTTGAAACTCTCTAAACCATTGACCTTTTCCAAAAATCAGGGCATTGTATACTTTTCTTTATCCTACTAGCATAGAGGCCATGAGAGTGAGTAAAATTCTAGTTACAAAACTGCTTAGAATTTGGAAACCATATTCTGTAAATATGTAAAATAGAACATAAAAAATACCTATTAGCATGACTAAATATACCCCCTAAACAAACATGCTAAGAGAGCTACTACTTTGAAAGAAGGAAGAAAGTCAAGGAAAAACCATTTTTGATGTATGTTAACTAGACTTATGATCATTTCACAATATATACAAATATCAAATCATTATGTTGTGCCCTGGAAACATAATGTTATGTATCAATGATATCTCAATTTTTAAAAAGGGAGGGGAAGTGTAAAACCATTTTATTTTCTTTTAGACAAGCCCCAAATATTTTTCTCATCTATTTTTAGAATTAAGAATAGGGAATATTGCCTAATAGTCAAAAAATTTAAAAACTAGGAAGGAGAGGCAGAGATTAGAAAGGAGATGAAAGATGAAAATGGATGGAAAAAATGAGAAAGAGAAAGAAAAACATTCACAGATGAACAGAGAAATAGACTAGCCAGGAAAGATAAGGAAAAACATCAGAGGGAATTTCATAGAAGTTAAGTGGACAAAGACAGACAGACACTCAACAAATGGAACACTAGTCATATATAAGAAAGGTTTTCATGGAGAAATAGCTTAATCAATGGCTTTTAATGAAACAGATTTCATACACAAAAGAGTTTTAAGCAATCACAGGCATATGGGGAAAGATAACCTGTTGGCACTTATTTATGGGCCAACTAAAGAGGAACTGAAGACTGAATCATAGATTTCCTAGTGTTATTTCAATTAAAATGAACTTCTTTGATGGGTGTTCTCTACACTATTATAAAATGATAGTAACTGACTAGAAATTGGTGCCTCATCTAGAAAGAGGATGAAAATATTTACGACAGAATAAGAAAAATTAAGTATTTTGTTCTCCATGGGAATAATAAATCTTTTATAGTTTTTCATGGAAGTCATTTATTTACAAATCTTTTAAATAATGAATAACAACTATTAACATCATCCCTTTTCATATTATTATTAACTCAGAATATTTCTGAAATCAAGGAATTGATGCTCTTTTTCAAGCATTATAGATAAGAATATAATTGATATTTTAAAAATATCCTTATCAGATTTTTAAAAATCCTTATATTTAAAATTTCTTATATCAGAGATAGAGAAGATATATATGAGTGAAATGATATGATTTCCTTTAATATAATCTGTCAAAAACATGTGGTTTATAGATAAAACAAGTATCAGAATGTTTTTAATAACTGAATCTGGGAGATGTGTACATAAGGTTCACTTATTTTCTATTTTTGTGTATATTTCAGATTTCCTATAACAAAAAAATAAAGCATCTTTTTTTGAAACTGAGTCAACTATTTGGTTGCATTTAGCAAGTAGCTAAATGAAGCCATGATATCTTACTTTCAGGACATCAAGAAAGACTCAAGGATTTTTTGTTACTGAAGTTTTCTTTGGTTCCTACTTCTTTTTCAGTGACTTCTACAACTTTATTTTTCATCATCATCTGAGTTTTATTTTCAGAACAGCTGAACTGTATTTTTATAAATTTCCACTTCAGAAACACAGGAAGTCTTAAGAAATGGATGAGAACCAGGTACTTAGTGTCCAGTTTTCCATTGTGTTTTATTTAACCTAAGTCCCAAATTCTAAAAGCAGAAATGGAAGTATCTTTCTGCCTTGGGTAAAGATGTCTCAACTGTTCCATGAGAAAGCTGGAGAAAGAGTTGCATTTGGAAGCCTTGCTTTGGCTATCACCTGAGACTGGTATCCTAGAAGTGCAGTGTTCTCAGTCTCTTGGAGGAGAGGAATGCCTGCCTCTTACTCACACACTGCTGTACTCTCAAGTTAAAGTCTCAGAGGAGACTGCCTGTCTACCCAGCTGCAGAATGTGTATGTGATGATTGCATCTGTTGCCATGGAAACTGAAATATAACCGATAAACTACACACCCCAAACAGATTAAAATTGACTTAGAAAAACTATGTAGGGTTATTACAAAATGTATGGTAAAACATCTCTTTACTGTACCTACCTCTTTAAAATGATAGCTTATGAAGTAGAATTTTTCATAGAAGTCCTTCTCCCCAACAGAATTTGTGGTGGTAGCGAGGTTATTGCTGAATAAATCCTTAAAGTCGTACATGACAGCAGATGGATGAATGGTTAAAATGCATATATGCTTGGCTAGGCATATTATGAGAGTAATGATATTATTATGAAATACTGAGTCCCAGATATCCAGGCCCAAATATGTTTAAACAAGATAAAAATATAACTGATTTTGTTTTAACATGATTTACTGTTTCAAAGATGTATATCTGTTGTCTTGTTGTTGAACTTATATTCACCTGAACTTAATAATAGCTGCCACTTATTCAGCATTTACTCATGATGATAAAAATCATAGATGTGGAGAACTAATAGTCGAAACTGTTGTAGAATGTTCTGTTGGTTGAAGTGAAGTTTCGTTGTTGTTTTTTTTTAGAAATGTGTCTATCGTACCTAAAGAGCTAAGATTGGTCATTTGGTGAAACAGAAAAATTATGGAAAGATAATTATTTAGATGTCATACAATTAGCAAACCTTATTTTGGGGTGTCAAGGGTATTTAGATCACTTGATAGTAACAATAAATTAAATTTTTTTTTCCTAGCAAAAGTTCTCAATGGTAGTTCTTTTTTCTAAGGGAAAAGAGAAAATACCGGAATTGCACTTGACCACTTTTGGATTTCACTGTGTAATGAATTTGTTCTGTGTTAGGACTTTAAAAAACAACCTTACAAGTTACACAGAGCCAAGAGGACAACTTATGGAGGATATGCCTGTCTCCCAGAAAATCTGAAGGCTTATTTTGCCATCTTTTAAGTCAAAGAAAGACTGGAAGGTCTGTTTCCCCATTTGTTGCTCTGAATGTTTATAAGAAGGGAAAGGTTCTTTTGGAGACATTTGAAACAAAGTTCCAATGTTCTATATTCTGTTTTTGGAAATGACTCAGAGCTTCTAACGTAGGAACTTCTAATGATCTGTATGTGGATGTATGGAACATTCAATGGCCTAGGAATGGTGATAGTTGGATCTTAGTCTATTCTATGTCCTGCCGTTACTTGGCTGTGGATCTCAGACATTTCTGGCCCACAGTTTTCTCATCTGTTAGATCTCAGTAAGAGGTGCCAAATAATCGGTAACATTCCCCTCAGTTCTAATTACAATCAAACCTTATGTGAATGTTTCTGTCTGACTCAACCCCAGTCCATAGTTTCTTTCTCCCTAATTATTTTCTGGTATTGGTCCAGGGATAAACATGTGTCCAGTTCTAACCAATGAAGTGTTAATGGCTGAGATTCCAGAAAAGATTTTTAAAAGGATAGATTGGGCCAGAATGATCCTTTGGGCCTTTTGAATCTGTCCCCTTCTTGCCTGCAAAAAATATAATGCATGGGTGTAGTGGTCATCTTTTTTTTTTTTTTTAAGATTTTTTTCTTTGTTTATTTGAGAGAGAGAGAGCAGAGTGAGCAAGAGAGAGCACAAGTAGGGGGGAGGGGCAGAGGGAGAGGGAGAAGCAGACTCCGTGCTGAGCAGGGAGTCCTACCCTGGGCTGGATCCCAGGACCCTGAGATCATGACCTGAGCTTAAGGCAGATGCGCCCCTGTTGCAGCCTTCATAATGTCCACGGGTGAGAAGCTAAACAGTAAGGATGGCAGAATCAGAGAAATGAAAAGAATGTGTATCCCTAATGGCTTCTTTGAGAAGTCGTGCCAGCCTTGGACTGCCTGTATCTGGGTTTCTTGCTATAGGAGAAAAATAAACCCATCGTTTAAGCCATTGTGGTATCATTGACCATTACTGGTGGTAGAATTTATGCCTAAATGATATAGTTAATACAACAAATAAAACTGAAACGCTCTAATTGTAGAAGGTTCCTTGTGAAGGGTACAAAGATCAATACCATAATTCTCTCAAGGAGCTTCTAAGTAGAAGACAAAAGATGAACACTAAATGAGCTACAATACCAGTCAGAATGCATTAAGAAATGGACTAACAACATTTTAAGCAAGATGAAGTCATAATTGATCTAACAATGTGGGGAAATTGGGCATAGAGCCATTTTTTTTAAAGATTTTATTTATTTACTTGAGAGAGAGAACAAAAAGGCAGATGGAATGGCAGAAGCAAGCTCCCCAATGAGCAGGGAGCCCAAAATGGGACTCGATCCCAGGACCCTGAGATCATGACCTAAGCCAAAGGCAGACACTTAACTGACTGAGCCATCCAGGTACCCCAAGTATAGAGCCTTAAAGAGTTATATTTTAATACTCTTGCAAGTTCATGCTGCCTGTGAAGCTTGACTTCCAATTTAACTTTTTAGCAAAATATCGTTTTTAAAAGTATCATTTTAGGGGCGCCTGGGTGGCTCAGTGGGTTAAAGCCTCTGCCTTCGGCTCAGGTCATGGTCCCGGGGTCCTGGGATAGAGCCCCGCATCGGGCTCTCTGCTCAGCGGGAGCCTGCTTCCTCCTCTCTCTCTGCCTGCCTCTCTGCCTACTTGTGATCTGATGAGTGAATAAACAAAAAACCTTAAAAAAAAAGTTAAAAAAAAGTATCATTTTAAAAGAATTCTACATTTGAGAGATTTAAAAGAGTCATGGTAACCCATTTCCTTCTACTTGATCAGCTACTGGTTTATGCAACCACTCCCAGTGCCCTCATAATTTGCTGTTTGAAAAAATATGGACTAAAGTCAATGCCTGTCTCTTTTTATAAAGACTCTTTATAAAGAGTCTTTTTTTTTTGAAGCTCATCTCTTAATCAGCAGAAAAGTTTTATTTCTTTTAAGGACAAACAATTAAACCACATCCAAGGCCTTAACTTACAGACGCAAACCAAAGTGGCCATTTAAAGCATTAGCTATTGAGGTACAATACATACATGGGGGGATGAAATGCTTCGCCATCTGAGGCTTATACCAAACCTTGCTCGCTCTACAGCTGGGCTCTGCTAGAGTTCGGGTGTGGTGGGGGTGGGGGGGGGGAGAGATTATCTGCAGAACCAAAGGAGAGACTCTTTTAGTCTCTTGACTAAAGTCGATGCCTCCCTCTTTTTATAAGCTTTTTTTTTCTACTGCTTTGATGCCACCCTGACCCTGCCTTGCTGTCCAAGTATTTTCCCAGACTGTGTAATCTGATAACCGATTCAACACAGATGAGTTAACCAAAAAATAGCTTAATATGCTACCAGTGTTCCCTTATGTTTGTGCTTTTATAGCATCTAGCCCATGATAATTCCTGATCACATTTTAGAATCAGCAGGGAAACTTTTAAAAATATCAGGTGCCTCCCATCCAAGCCAATTTGCATCTAATTGATCTGTAGTCAGATGTAGAAACTGGTAGGTTTAAAAACATCTCAGGTGTTTGGTTTTTTTTAAGATATTATTTATTTATTTTTCAGAGACAGAGAGCGAGCGAGTAAGCACAGGCAGAGTGGCAGGCAGAGGCAGAGGGAGAAGCAGGCTCCCTGCCGAGCAAGGAGCCTGATGTGGGACTCGATCCCAGGATCATGACCTGAGCCGAAGGCAGCCGCTTAACCAACTGAGCCACCCAGGCGTCCCCATCTCAGGTGTTTTTAATGGAAGGCTAAGGTTGAATCAGCTGTCTTAACCTACATTTAAGATATGTATCCACCGGATGCCTGACGTGGCAAGTTTCTCTAAAAATCTACTCTCAGCCTCATGGGATTAGATGACTAAAGCACAACTCATTTTGTCCCTGAGCTAAAAAAGAGTTTGTTGAAAGAATCCTGCATTTTCTCAGCAACACCACGGGGAATGAGTCTCTTCAGGGCCTGCACCCAGGATCTGGAAAGCTGACAGGAACCAGGCACTGGTTCCCTCTGCCTGCTCCTCTCTTGCTGGCTCATGCTTTAATACTCATAAAGAGCTGATTCTCTGGAGATTTTTTTGGTTTATTCTTTCCCCTGGCCCTCACCACCAGATATCTGGTCTATTCTACTCTTTCTGCAACCCAGCTCTCTCTGCCTCCACAGCTACGAAGGAAAACACTATGGCTACTCAAGGTCACTGCGTGTATTTGCACCCACACCTGAAGCCACATCTACCTAGAGGGCTGCCCTTTGCTTCTGTGAACAAAATGGTCCCTCTGAAGGGACACAGCCTCAAGATACAGCACTACCGGTGGCACCAGCTTCTGCCTTTAGGAGACAGATCCGAGCTCAGAGGATCCTTTTTTACAAGTACATAGCCTCTGAGAAGCTCTGGCCCAGGATAGTTAAGGGCCCATTCTCATCTATTCACCTATGGTCTGAGACACAGGGTAATATGGCAGAAACACACTGCAGAAGACTCATCCTTACATGGGGAAGGGGGCACGTCTTTAAAAAGGGATCATTTATGAGGTGGGCAGTTAACTAAAAAGGTCTACTTGATCCCTCAAAGAGCTAGCTTTTGAATATGGGAGTTGTCTAAAATATAAAATGTCTCTCAGAAGCCTTCTGTCAGTGTAATGAACATGTAGGAAAAAACCAGAGGTTTTTCCTGACTGGTGTGTTCTAGGAAGCATTATGGAAGGGATATAATTTTTATAGACAATATAGGGAAAGAGGCAACTCAGACAGGCAGAGAAGGCATAGTGAACAAAGGCATGGAGTGAGGATGGCAACTATTTCAGACTGATTGGACCGTAGGATTTAAAAGGTTACATGCATGATCAAGTTGGAGCTGGATTGTAGAGACTGTTGAAAATCAGGCAAAAGAACCCCTTCTAGAAAACGTATGGTTTTTGAGCAAGAGAAATATATAATCAGATGAGTATTTTAGGAAGGTTGATCTCTTCCAAAGTGACTACAGTAACTAAAGAGGAGAATATATGAAAGTAGTTGAGTAGATCAAATAAGAGGCAAGACAGGGTCCAATCTAGGTTGGTGGCAGTAAGAATAAAAAAATAAATACAGGGTGTACTTCAGAACCATGGGGATTTGAGGCAGTATGCCAGGGGCAAGGAGAGAGATATTTGAATTAGGAAGCATATCCCAGGGCTCTGGTCACATACATGTATGGGAAGCCAGTTCCAATAAGCTACTTTCTAAGGCACCCTATTGTATTTGTTTATTTCAATTGACTCATTCCATCATTCACTCACTCAACAAACATTTACTCAGTTTCCTGAGCGCCTGATCTGATCAGGCATTATGAGAGGATGTGGTTCCGATAAGACAAATGAGACTGGTCTCTTTCAGTGAGGATGTGGACATGAAAACAATGAATGAGAAGACAGTGTGAAAGTACCACATGACCTCATAGGGCTGCTGGGCAGATTAGATGAGATCACGTCTGTAAGATGCTTAGTTAGGCACAGTGCCTGGTACCTAGTAAGCGCTCAAGAAATAGTAACTATTATTCCATATAAATCCCCAGAGAGAGAAAAAAAAAAAGAGGAGTGATGAACTGCCTCAGGATATTGAGGACAGCTTCAGAGAGGAGGTGAGATCATAGACCAGGCAGAGGCAAAGATGGGCATTCTAGATGGAAGGGCCCACATGAACAAAAGCATGATGCATTCTGAGAAGACTGAGAAGGGCGGCCATGATAGAGTATGGGATGTGTATTCAGTAGTGGCAGGTAGGCTGGGCCTCCTTTTAGGTGGCCTTGATGCCCAGCAAAGTCTAGATTTTATGTTTTAGGCAATCAAAAGCAATGATTGGATTTCAAGCAGGCAGAGGGTAAGCTGATTTCCTATTAGAAAGGTCACCATGGGATGGTGAGGGGGAGGGACTAGGGTGGGAAGTGAGAATAAGTCAGAACTAAGAAATTAGTAGGCTGCTTAATTGTTTAGGCAAGTCATTTGAGGTAAGAGCATGAGTTGAGATAGTTGCAGTAGAAATGGGAGCAGGAGGAAAAAAAAATGGGGACTTTTGTCTAAAGCATTTTATGAAAGATTTTCAACAATCCATCTACTTCTAAAAGTTTGTGAGGTTATGTTTGAAAATGTATCTAATTCAAAATATATCACATTTTACCACCTCACTCTTACAATATTAATCTGTTCTAAAAATATTGGAAAGACCATGCTTTAGAGAAAAACAAAACAAAACCAAACTTTGACAATTATAACATCCATTTTAACATCATAGGTTGGATTTCTTGGAACGATACTGTGCAAAAATAACTTCATACCCAGATTTTAATGTTGTGTCCCAATTTTGTGTATTCTTGCTTACATATTTCAAGATGGTGAAATAGATACTCACAGGCAAAATTTAAATTTCTGATGTGTTGGTGAGAACATCCTTTTCTTATTGCATTACATGAGAACCAATCAGGTGGCCTAGACCCAGGTCATGCATGGAGGCCGACAGGTTTGTGGGTTGGTAAGTTGCTTATGGCTTCTCTTCCTGAAACCTGGAAAAGGTTGCAGAACTCTCAGAGGTCTTATTATTGAAATTCTGTGTACAGTCAATGCCTATTCATCGAAAATCAAATTAACTAAAAATTTCAAATAATGAGTTGTTTTTTTCTCCTCTTTATATGTGCTAACTCATCTTTATAATAAAAACCACTGAGAATTATAAAATCCTGTATTTCATTTTAAAGCAAAACAGAGTAATTATATTCCATTCCATTCACTATTATTTTACTGCCTTTTAAAACTAAACTTGTAATTTTGAGATAATTGTAGATTTATGTACACATGTGAGAAATAATTTGGAGAAATCCCTTGTACACTTTCCCAGTTCCACTCAATGCTAACATCTTGCAAAACTATCACATAATATGGGGCGCCTGGGTGGCTTAGTGGCTTGGGGCCTCTGCCTTTGGCTCAGGTCATGATCTCAGGGTCCTGGGATCAAGTCTTGCCTCGGGCTCTCTGCTCAGCGGGGAGCCTGCTTCCCCCCCCACCCCGCCTGCCTCTCTGCCTACTTGTGATCTCTGTCTGTCAAATAAATAAATAAAAAATCTTAAAAAAAACTATCACATAATATGACAACCAGGATATTGAGATTGATAGAGTATAGGTCTCTTCCTGGATTCTCTTCTTTTCCATTGATCTATCCATCTTTTCCTCCACCAATACCCAATTGCCTTAATTACTGTCATTATATGAATAGCCCTAATATCAGGAAGAGTGATGATGCCTCATACTTTATTCTTCTTTTTTAAAGATTGTTTTAGGTATTCTAGGGCCTCATTTTCATGTATTTCATTATAACACATTTCTTCTATAAATTGGAAATTGTGGTATACGACTTAGGGCAACTCCTATTCACCAGTATATGAAGTTAGTTATTAATACATCATTCATTAAAATTCTGAATAAGCAAGAATTTACTTTTAGTCCTGGCTTGAAGGTAAAGTTACCACAAAATAGATTATAAAAGTAAAGTGGTGGAATCTTCTCCATAGGCATTTAAAAGCCATCTATTTGGGGCGCCTGGGTTACTCACTTGGTTGAGCATTAGACGCTTGGTTTCAGCTCAGGTCATGATTTCAGGGTTGTGAAAGGATGCCCTGCCCTCAGTGAGGAGTCCGCTTGAGAGTCTCTCCCACTCCTCTGCCCCTCCCCCGCTCACATGCATGTGCTCTCTCTCTCAAAATAAATAAATTTTTAAAAGAAAACAAAACATCTACTATTCCAGGGTGCCTGGCTGGCTCAGTCAGTAGAGTATGTGACACTCTCTTCTTTTTTTCCCTTTGGAGCTGGGAGAGGGACAGAAAGAATCTTAAGTAGGCTCCACACCCAGTGCATGTCTACCAGGGCCTCAGTCTCACAACCCTGAGATCATGACCTGAGCCAAAATGAAGAAGAGTCAAGAGTTGAACCCTTAACCGAGTGAGCCACCCAGGCACCCCGAGCATGCAACTCTTGGTCTCAGGGTTGTAAGTTCAAGCACCATGTTGGTTGTAGAGATTACTTTAAAAAAAAAAATCTTAAAAAAGGTATTTTAAAAATTAAAAAAATCTATTCCTATCTATATGGATATGTCATAAATATTTCAGTTGTAATAATTCTAATATATTCATTCTTGAAAATAATTTTAAATGCTAGAAGTTCTAACGTGTTAAGCAAATAGGGTGTTCTGTAAAATATTCTGCTTCATCGACCTTTAGTTATATTTACCTACCTATAACCTTTATAAGGCAATAAATAATTGTAAACCCAGGACATGAACAAATCCCAAAACCAGCTTGTTGAAATGCAATTTTGTCTCTAAAGATTCTGCTGTGCCATTTACCTTTGGAGAAGAAAGGAGAAAAAGACAAACAAAAGCTCCAGCAAATTGACCCTCAGAAAGTAAATGGACTTAAGTGCAGCAGATATATTTTTAGTTACTGGAATGGATATTCTCACCAGCAGTGTGCTCTCATAATTGCCCATTAACAAATGGATCAGGATACATAAGATAAATCTGCAAACTATTGAATACACTCATAAATTTTTGAATTTCAAAGGAATCATATTGTAAAATTTTATACAACTTTCTCTAGTCCATGATACTCCTAAAGGTAGAGTTTTTATTTTCATCTAGACAATTAAGGTATTTGTACTATCTTTAAACAATACAACGGGCTTTTAAAAAGGCACTCTTTCATTGCTGAAAAAATGAAGCTTGACCTTATCAGAAATCACTGCAGTATTTAAGCAAAAGAAACAATTATAAAATAAAAACATCACAATCATATGTAATGCTTTTCTAGTTAGCTAATGAAGTCTTTAAACAAGAAGAGCTTTTTTTTTTTTTTAAGATTTTATTTGTTTATTTGACAGAGAGAGAGAAAGTGCAGAAGCAGGAGTAACAGCAGAGGGAGAAGGATAAGCAGGCTCTCCACTGAGCAAGGACCCTGATGCAGGGCTCCATCCCAGGACACTGGGTTCATGACCCGAGCAGAAGACAGACACTTAAGCGACTGAACCCTCCAGGCACCCTAAGAGAAGAGCTTTTCTTAACAAAAAATTGTATATTCAATAAATTTATTGAGATATAACTAATACAAAAACTATACATAATTAAAGTGTATTAAAACATATCCAAGTTTTGAAACGTGCATATACCTTTGAAACCACACCATGATTAAGTTAGTAAGCATATTTATTATGCCCAAAAGTTTTCTTGCGTCTTTTTCTAATCCCTCCTACCTCCCCTACCCTAGTCTAGGTAACCGCTGGTCTGCTTTTTGTAACTATATATTAGTTTGCATTTTCTATAATTTTATATAAATGGAATCATACGGCATGTATTTGGTTTTTTGTCTTGGATGCTTTCAATCAGCATAATTATTCTGATATTTATCCATGTATGTTGGATGTTGCATGGATATACCATAACTTGCTTATCCAATCACCCGTTGAAAGATATTTGGTTGTTTCCAATTTGGGGCTATTGTGGATAAAACTTCTATGAATACTTGTATTCAAGTCTTTTTGTGGATGTCTATTTTCATTTCTCTCAGGTAAATAGGTAAATAGCCATTCTGGCTAAATCATGCAGTAGGTGTGTATTTAATTTTTTAAGATGCTGTCCAGCTGGGGTGCCTGGGTGGCTCAGTGGGTTAAAGCCTCTGCCTTCGGCTCAGGTCATGATCTCAGGGTCCTGGGATCGAGCCCCACATTGGGTTCTCTGCTCAGCGGGGAGCTTGCTTCCTCCTCTCTCTCTCTGCCTGCTTCTGTGCCTGCTTGTGATCTCTTTCTCTCTGTCAAATAAATAAATAAAATCTTTAAAAAAAA